>NIVC01003548.1:42262-91901 GCA_002269645.1 Macrostomum lignano
AAAATTTAGGTGAGCAAATCATTTTTTTTAATTTTTATAGCAAATCGGACAGTTACGAGCGTAAATCAAAACTTCACACAGAGATGATTCAAAACAAAAATTTCATTTTTTCAGTTGTTAAACAAGATCAAGCTGCAGTTCCAGACCCAATGCCGCTCAAGTAAGTAAGTTAAGAATTGAAGAAGTAGGAAGTAATTAAGTAAGTTAGAAAGTAAGACATTACATTGCAATCCTGTTTGTACACAGAAATCGCAGCTCAGCCTAAAGCAGGCCGAAGGTCTCTCCATCGCCTCCGCGTCAGACAGATCGCCGGCAAGCAACTCTCCTAAAGTAGAGCCACGAGCAGCGGCGCTGAGCCAGCTAAGCGGACTGATGGTCGACCTGCCCGACGAGGACGCCGGCGAAGTATTTGCCGAGACCAAAGCGTCACGAGAGCCAAATAAGGAATCCCTGACGGCGAGTGAGTTGCAGAATAATGCAGGATTTTTATAGTGTCAATTTTATTTTACATGTTTTCCATGTTTTCCAGATGGCCAGTCAACAGCTCGGAGCTCCAAAAGTGGCCACTCGGCATGTGCCGACCCCTCCGACATTCAGGCGCTGAAGCGGACAGTGAGGCGGCTGACCACTGAGCTCAGCCGGCTGCTGAGAGAGCCGGCACTGCAGAGTGCGGGCAGAAAGACGGCTGGAGAAAAAGTGAGTGTGTACTCCTAGCTTTGCAGCTGTCTATGCTACTCTACTACTGCTACTACTACTACAACAACAACAACAACAACAACAACTACTACTACTACTACTACTACTACTACTACTACTACTACTACTACTACTAGGGGGCCGTAGCCCAGCGGTCTAGCGCAGGCTCTGGTGTGCCAGCGACCCAGGCTCGATTCCAAGTGCAGTCTGGGCCTGAATTGGAATCTCGGCTTGGCTCGCTTGTGCAATTAACGGCCTTGAGAGCCAACCCCCAAGGCACAGTAAAGTGTACATGCCTAACAATAAAATAAAGTTAGGGCCGCTGTACACTCCTGTGTGAGTGTGTGCCTGCGTACGTATCCGCGCGCTTGTATGCCTGCTCAGGGGAGTCGGCGGAATGGGCAGCAATGCCTCTCGCCGGTTGTGTGCCTATGTCGCTTAAAGTGCACACAACCCCCCTGCCTCTAATAAATAACTACTACTAATACTACTACTACTACTACTACTACTACTACTACTACTACTACTACTACTACTACTACTACTACTACTACTACTACTACTACTAATACTACTAATACTACTACTAATACTACTACTAATACTAATACTAATACTAATGCTACTGCAGGGGAATCTCACCCTGCCGGCAAAGGGCCGCTGCCGCCCTGGCTGTGCGATCCGAGCGTCTACGCGCCGCTCATGGAGGCCTACGAGGAGCGCCTTAGCAGCGGTGATGCCGGAAGCGGACCAGCCGGCAGCCTGGCCGACCGCCTGCTCGACGTGGAAGCCCGGCTAATTGGAATTGTGCGCGAAAACGAGCGACTCCGCGTGAAGCTGAGCGAGTCGGCTGTCGGAAAGTTCGACAATAGCCAGTCTTCGCCGCATCTCACCGACTGGGGTGTGTTTGTTGAGCAGGCGAGCCTGGTTCTAGAAGAGAACCAGCTGCTCATACAACAGTTGAATGTGCAGCAAGAAAAGGCGAGGGCCGCGCATAGAGACTACGTTGCCGAAGGTGAGCTTGAGTATTCAACTCTACTTAGTCAAATAGGCCTTGCCTTTAAATGGCATGCCTGCGTCAACTTAAAAATGAGGGGGTTTAGCATTTGACTATCAACTCAAATGAGGTTAAATCTACTCAATTGAGTAGGTCAGACTCAACTGAAGTTTTACCTACTCAACTAAGAAGTTACACTGAATTTTGCCCTACTCAGTTCAGATCCCATGCAATATAAAGTACATGGAGAAAACCTGCCAGTATCTAGCAAATCTTAATCTCTATCAGTTACTCGACTGAGAAGCCAAATCGAAGAGCTGGAAGCTGAGACCGCCCAGGCTCGCTCGGACTTCGACAATTTACATGGCCGGCTCAACGAGGTGAAGAGCAGGTACCAGACTGCCGCTCTGGAACGGGAGACAGGCGATATGAAAACTGTCGACTGCATGCGCTCGCTGAACAAAGAGCTGCAGGACACCAGGGAGGAGTTCGCCAGGGCCAATGAGGAGCTCATGCGGCAGCTGCAGGTTGGGATTTGCGAGCTCTGACTTCGGGTTGGATCCATGACCTACCCTCTACCCTATCTTCAGTTGGATCCATGACCTACCCTCTACCCTACCTTCAGTTGGATTCATGATCTACCCTCTACCCTACCTTCAGTTGGATCCATGACCTACCCTCTACCCTACCTTCAGTTGGATTCATGATCTACCCTCTACCCTACCTTCAGTTGGACCCATGACCTACCCGGGCCTCTACCCTACCTTCAGTTGGATTCATGATCTACCCTCTACCCTACCTTCAGTTGGATCCATGACCTACCCTCTACCCTGCCTTCAGTTGGACCCATGATCTACCTTCTATCCTACCTTCAGTTAGACCCATGATCTACCCGGGCCTCTACCCTACCTTCTGTTGGACCATGACCTACCCTCTACCCTACCTTCAGTTGGACCCATGACCTACCCTCTACCCTACCTTCAGTTGGATCCATCACCTACCCTCTACCCTACCTTCAGTTGGACCCATGACCTACCCTCTACCCTACATTCAGTTGGACCCCTGACCTACCCTCTACCCTACCTTCAGTTGGACCCATGATCTACCCTCTACCCTACCTTCAGTTGGACCCATGATCTACCCTCTACCCTACCTTCAGTTGGACCCATGATCTACCTTCTATCCTACCTTCAGTTAGACCCATGATCTACCCGGGCCTCTACCCTACCTTCTGTTGGATCCATGACCTACCCTCTACCCTACCTTCAGTTGGACCCATGACCTACCCGGGCCTCTACCCTACCTTCAGTTGGATTCATGATCTACCCTCTACCCTACCTTCAGTTGGATCCATGACCTACCCTCTACCCTGCCTTCAGTTGGAGCCATGATCTACCCGGGCCTCTAACCTACCTTCAGTTGGACCCATGACCTACCCTCTACCCTACCTTCAGTTGGACCCATGACCTACCCTCTACCCTACCTTCAGTTGGATCCATCACCTACCCTCTACCCTACCTTCAGTTGGACCCATGACCTACCCTCTACCCTACATTCAGTTGGACCCCTGACCTACCCTCTACCCTACCTTCAGTTGGACCCATGATCTACCCTCTACCCTACCTTCAGTTGGACCCATGATCTACCCTCTACCCTACCTTCAGTTGGACCCATGATCTACCTTCTATCCTACCTTCAGTTAGACCCATGATCTACCCGGGCCTCTACCCTACCTTCTGTTGGATCCATGACCTACCCTCTACCCTACCTTCAGTTAGACCCATGATCTACCCGGGCCTCTACCCAACCTTCAGTTGGACCCATGACCTACCCTCTACCCTACCTTCAGTTGGACCCCTGACCTACCCTCTACCCTACCTTCAGTTGGATCCATCACCTACCCTCTACCCAACCTTCAGTTGGACCCATGACCTACCCTCTACCCTACCTTGAGCTGGACCCATGACCTACACTCTACCTTCAGTTGGACACATGACCTACACGGGCCTCTACCCTACCTTCAGTTAGACCCATACCCTCATGGATCCGCCTACCCAGCCCACCAACTCAAACTTGCACCCGCAGAAATCGGAGCGCGAAAAAGTGGAACTGCTGCAGTCAGCGTCTGACGCGGCCACTGAGCGAGACCGGCTGCGCATTGAAGTGGCCGAGTTGAGAGCCAATGCACAGTGAGTCCTACCAGACGTAATCCCAGGATTAATTTAGCCTTAGCTAGCTAGTCTTTGTTCAGTCAATAGCTAGACTAGTCTTATCTATAATAACCAATAGACTGATTTTTTTGTCATCAGTAGTCATTCATAACAGTAGTCTTTGTTCAGCCAATCTGTATTTGTGCTCTTCTTTCCACTCAACAATTTGACTAATCTATGTCTGAATCTTGCTACAAATGCGTGCTCTTCTTATATCTGAAGTCTTTGTACCATACAATTCGATTGCTAATGTCTCGCATTGAAACCTATTGTCTTTCATTTCAGAGTCCAACACAAGGAAAATCAGCAGCTGAAAAGACAGGCCAAGAGAAGTGCCACTGTGCAGAATCATTTGGAATCCGTGGTCAATGCGGTGAGTAAAAATGTGACCTAACTACTATATGCTGCTCGATAATGTCATTAATACGAATAATCGTTTGATCTATTGCAGGGAATGGATCTGCAATTAGAACTGGAGTCATGTAAAAAGCGGGTAAGGATTAGCATTATAGTATAGTAGTAGTAGTAGTAGTAGTAGTAGTAGTAGTAGTAGTAGTAATAGTAGTAGTAGTAGTAGTAGTAGTAGTAGTAGTAGTAGTAGTAGTATTAGTAGTAGTAGTAATAGTAGTAGTAGTAGTAGTAGTAGTAGTAGTAGTAGTAGTAGTAGTAGTAGTAGTAGTAGTAGTAGTAGTAGTAGTAGTAGTAGTAGTAGTAGTAGTAGTAGTAGTAGTAGTAGTAGTAGTAGTAGTATTAGTAGTAGTAGTAGTATTAGTAGTAGTAGTAATAATAGTAGTAGTAATAGTAGTAGTAGTAGTAATAATAGTAGTAGTAATAGTAGTAGTAGTAGTAATAATAGTAGTAGTAGTAGTAGTAGTAGTAGTAGTAGTAGTAGTAGTAGTAGTAGTAGTATTAGTAGTAGTAGTAGTATTAGTAGTAGTAGTAGTAGTAGTAGTAGTAGTAGTAGTAGTAATAGTAGTAGTAGTAGTAGTAGTAGTAGTAGTAGTAGTAATAATAGTAGTAGTAGTAGTAGTAGTAGTAGTAGTAGTAGTAGTAGTATTAGTAGTAGTAGTAGTATTAGTAGTAGTAGTAGTAGTAGTAGTAGTAGTAGTAGTAGTAGTAGTATTAGTAGTAGTAGTAATAATAGTAGTAGTAGTAGTAGTAATAATAGTAGTAGTAATAGTAGTAGTAGTAGTAGTAGTAGTAGTAGTATTAGTAGTAGTAGTAATAATAGTAGTAGTAATAGTAGTAGTAGTAGTAATAATAGTAGTAGTAGTAGTAGTAGTAGTAGTAGTAGTAGTAGTAGTATTAGTAGTAGTAGTAGTATTAGTAGTAGTAGTAGTAGTAGTAGTAGTAGTAGTAGTAGTAGTAGTATTAGTAGTAGTAGTAATAATAGTAGTAGTAATAGTAGTAGTAGTAGTAGTAGATGAGCAGCACAGACTCTGAGCTCACCCAGCTGATTGACTATCTAGTTGGAGAATTGAAGTTTCTGGAGTCACAAAACTCTACTGATGAAGATTGTGTAAGTCTGCCTTTTGCTTATTATAAATTATTCAAAAATAACATATACACAAATATTATTAATGAATAATTCCAACACTTTATTAATCTTATTTCTGCCAATCGCCTCCACAAAACAGTTCAGCGAGGACTCTCTGAATGTAAACAAAAGTGCTTTACTGGTAGCAACTGACTTACCGGTAGTTTTAATTAATGCTTGATTACCGTATAATCTCTCTCTGTCATGCATCAACTACACAAGTACAGATGATGCTGGAGAGACACGCTTTCTAACGCTAAACTGGTGCAATAACGGTGTTAATATGTGTGCTAGTTAACACTGACAACAGTAGCCTTGGAGTGTTCACTTGACTGTCAGTGAGTTGACATGCTTTGTTGAATAACTCGTTTTTACTCACGACTTTTAAAGTCGTCTTGAAGTTTTAGTCATGACCCTGAAATCTGATTTTCACTCCAATTTGTTTGATTGCAGAAACTCCCGACCCTCACATCCAAGTTCGAATGCGTCATTAAGAGGTAAAAATATTAGTACTGTTTCAGAAATTTCCTTAAGTTGTTTAGCACGATTTCTGTTGGCATAAACACATTTACAGATTTGCGCACCTGCTAAAAGGAAGCCAAGACAAACGAGAGCAGATGGAAAAGCAGATCCTGTATCTGCAGTCGCTGCTTAAGATGAAGTCTAACAGGCTCCGGGAACTGGAGAGCGAGCAGAGGTTTGTGCTGCTTCCTCTGTCTGATTGGTGCTGCTGCACTCATTCATGTGTCTGATTGGTGCTGCTGCACTCATTGCTGTGTCTGATTGGTGCTGCTGCACTCATTGCTGTGTCTGATTGGTGCTGCTGCACTCATTGCTGTGTCTGATTGGTGCTGCTGCACTCATTGCTGTGTCTGATTGGTGCTGCTGCACTCATTGCTGTGTCTGATTGGTGCTGCTGCACTCATTGATGTGTCTGATTGGTGCTGCTGCACTCATTGATGTGTCTGATTGGTGCTGCTGCACTCATTGATGTGTCTGATTGGTGCTGCTGCACTCATTGCTGTGTCTGATTGGTGCTGCTGCACTCATTGCTGTGTCTGATTGGTGCTGCTGCACTCATTGCTGTGTCTGATTGGTGCTGCTGCACTCATTGCTGTGTCTGATTGGTGCTGCTGCACTCATTGCTGTGTCTGATTGGTGCTGCTGCACTCATTGCTGTGTCTGATTGGTGCTGCTGCACTCATTTATGTGTCTGATTGGTGCTGCTGCACTCATTGCTGTGTCTGATTGGTGCTGCTGCACTCATTGCTGTGTCTGATTGGTGCTGCTGCACTCATTCATGTGTCTGATTGGTGCTGCTGCACTCATTTCAAATTTCAGGACAGTTCAAGCAGGACTGGAGAGCGTCTACAAGTCTGCAGTATCCGATTGACGATAATAAACATAATTGAATTTCCTAATCACATTGAGTTTTTAGATAACAAATCATTTTTAAACTGGACGTAAAAAACAAGAAAATGGAAGTTCTAAAAATAGCATCTGGCCCATAGAGGTCGACAGCTGAGATGATATTTGGTATTTCATAATACACCCAACTACAATAATCTGCACATAGCTACGTTAACAAAACGATAAAATACAAAGAATTTGCTTAAATCAGCATGACAATCAAGTCCATATCGTTAATTTTTTTGTTACTAATGCTTCTTAATCAGAGTGCAATTGTCTACAGCAGGACCGAGTGGTGGCTCAGTCTCATACCCCACAGCGACAGCGAACAAGTTCAAACTGAGATCTACTGCACCAAGCTCAACTTGGTCTGCCTTCGCTGCTGCAAAGAGTCCTGCTGCGAGAAGTGTCTGGCAAGCATGGAATGCCCTCCGTTGGATACTAAGATGCGCTCACAGTACGTGGCTGCGATAGTCATGTCTCTGCCTGTGGGACTCAGCTTTGTGGCTCTGCTCATCGTGTACTTTGTTAAGTCTTCTGATTAGTCTGACTGAGATTAGAACAGAGCGGCTTTTGATGAGAACAGAGCGGCTTTTGATGAGAACAGAGCGGCTTTTGATGAGAACATAGCGGGTTTTTATGAGAACACAGCGGGTTTTGATGAGAACAGAGCGGCTTTTGATGAGAACAGAGCGGCTTTTGATGAGACCAGAGCGGCTTTTGATGAGAACAGAGCGGGTTTTGATGAGAACATAGCGGGTTTTGATGAGAACAGAGCGGGTTTTGATGAGACCAGGGCGGGTTTTGATGAGAACAGAGCGGGTTTTGATGAGAACAGAGCGGGTTTTGATGAGAACAGAGCGGGTTTTGATGAGAACATAGCGGGTTTTTATGAGAACAGAGCGACTTTTGATGAGAACAGAGCGGGTTTTGATGAGAACAGAGCGGGTTTTGATGAGACCAGGGCGGGTTTTGATGAGAACAGAGCGGGTTTTGATGAGAACAGAGCGGGTTTTGATGAGAACAGAGCGGGTTTTGATGAGAACAGAGCGGGTTTTGATGAGAACACAGCGGGTTTTGATGAGAACAGAGCGGCTTTTGTGTCGTTTTAAGTCTTTGTTCTCCGATTTGAAGAACGTATTAACTAATAAAATAAACAATTTCAATAATTAAGGCGCGGATTTAAAAGTACAATTCTGATCAAACTTCCGATTCTTTTGAACATTTAAATCCGTTCTTTTAGCTTCACTGGCCAGTCACCGATCTGCTATTCTCGTCTGGAAATTTAAACAAACTGTGTCCAGCCCTGAATCTTTGATGTCCCCTAACTCAGTCACTGCATCCAGCCCAGATCTTCAGTCACTGCATCCAGCCCAGATCTTCAGTCACTGCATCCAGCCCAGATCTTCAATCACTGCATCCAGCCCAGATCTTCAGTCACTGCATCCAGCCCAGATCTTCAGTCACTGCATCCAGTCCAGATCTTCAGTCACTGCATCCAGCCCAGATCTTCAGTCACTGCATCCAGCCCAGATCTTCAGTCACTGCATCCAGTCCAGATCTTCAGTCACTGCATCCAGCCCAGATCTTCAGTCACTGCATCCAGCCCAGATCTTCAGTCACTGCATCCAGCCCAGATCTTCAGTCACTGCATCCAGTCCAGATCTTCAGTCACTGCATCCAGCCCAGATCTTCAGTCACTGCATCCAGCCCAAATCTTCAGTCACTGCATCCAGCCCAGATCTTCAGTCACTGCATCCAGCCCAGATCTTCAGTCACTGCATCCAGCCCAGATCTTCAGTCACTGCATCCAGCCCAGATCTTCAGTCACTGCATCCAGTCCAGATCTTCAGTCACTGCATCCAGTCCAGATCTTCAGTCACTGCATCCAGCCCAAATCTTCAGTCACTGCATCCAGCCCAGATCTTCAGTCACTGCATCCAGCCCAGATCTTCAGTCACTGCATCCAGCCCAGATCTTCAGTCACTGCATCCAGCCCAGATCTTCAGTTACTGCATCCAGCCCAGATCTTCAGTGAGTTCTTTTAAGGAATATTTTATTCAGAGAAATGATTACTATCAGACTCAAAACTAAAAAAACATCACAAAAGAAAGATGAATAGTATGTAAAGAGTATGTATGCAGGAGAACAATGGTACAAATTCATTAATATTATCACGATGATGTATAAATTTATTTAGTTAAAAGCTAGCGGCTTACAGGTGAAGCATATTGTACAGTCAAGTGCTTGATCAAACTAATTCAGAGTAATTGATATAGACAGAAATATGCGCAACCCGGAGAACAAGCTAAACTTGATTTCTACTACAAGATCTATTCATTAATTTTTATTTCAAAAAATGCCATATCTTTATTATTATATTAGTATGCTTTTATGTAGGCGTAGGCAATATTGAAGTACATTTTCTGAGCCTTTAACCTGTAAAGTGAACAATCGCATGTTCGACACTAATAGAGAATTTATATAAACATTCTATGCAGACTAATGTGCTATTCACACTAAACTAAGTAGTGTATAAAGCACTATTGGATAACTAAACTAGAATGCTCTGGAGAAATCGGGTCACTCTTCGCTGAATTTGTCTATGGCCGAAACCCCATTAAGCGCAATGCGTTCTCAAATACATGTAATAGGCTCCTTACCTCCCTCTGGCTCATTTCTAAGGAAACCCAGAATAGAGTCCTTCTATACTTCTGTTGTTCACGTGAAGAACATCTGTCACGATTTTTAATCTCAGCTTGAAAAGGACATAAAAAAGCAACACAGCAGATTGAGGGTGAGCTTGCAGGCCAGCCACAATCTCAGACAATTCAGTCAGGCATTAACATTGGTAAAGTAAAACAAATGGTAGCGAACCTTGACAAAGCAACTTTTGTTTAACAATCAGATCAAAGTAAATCCTAAAGCTACAGAGCAGAATCAATTAAAAGATTTTTTAATCAATTTGGTATAGAAAAATAGACTTGTTTTTTGTGAGTTTATAATCCGACTGTTTATGAGAAGGCATGCAGGCAGACAGACAGACAACTTTGTTCAGAGGAAGAGCTACAGGTATTTGGACGGCTACACTACTGTATAAAAATACAAAGGCTGATTGGAAATTCGAATCGGATTTAATCAGCTGATATTCGGCCGGCATTCACGGCTGTTTGGACGCGTCAGCTTGAGATGCTCGCTCGAGCCGGGCGGACAGCTCGCGGACTTTGTCGCCCCAGTACTCGCCGCTCCGCTGCAGCTGGCCTGACAGCTGAAATATTGGCCAGGGCTGCGCTAATTGAGGCGAAAATACTTAATTAAATTGCTGGGATGACAAGACTTAAGAAGGAATTATTCAGATGCCAAGACTCAAGGGGGAATTACTGAGATGCCAAGACTCAAGGGGGAATTACTGAGATGCCAAGACTCAAGGGGGAATTACTGAGATGCCAAGACTCAAGGGGGAATTACTGAGATGCCAAGACTCAAGGGGGAATTACTGAGATGCCAAGAATAAAGGGGGAATAACTGAGATGCCAAGAATAAAGGGGGAATAACTGAAATGCCAAGACTCAAGGGGGAATAACTGAAATGCCAAGACTCAAGGGGGAATTACTCAGATGCCAAGACTCAAGGGGGAATTACTGAGATGCCAAGACTCAAGGGGGAATAACTGAAATGCCAAGACTCAAGGGGGAATTACTGAGATGCCAAGACTCAAGGGGGAATAACTGAAATGCCAAGACTTAAGGGGGAATTATTCAGATGCCAAGACTCAAGGGAGGAATTTCTGAGATGCCAAGACTCAAAGGGGAATTACTGAGATGCCAAGGCTCAAGAGGGATTGACTGAAATGGCAAAGTTCAAATGAAATCGCTTTAGTCCAAATCAAGTCTACAACCCAACTCAATGTTGTGAGAGCTGCTCACCTCGCTACACCGGCTAATCCAGTAGTTCTTGTCCAGCTGGCTCGCATCGGACACTCCAGCCTCCTTCATCGCGCTTTCAACAGCGGAGCGAATCTGAATATAAAAGAAGTAAATTTGCGAGGCTACAAGGGTCAACTTCACGATAGGCTTATTTGTGGCGCCAACAGGGGTTATCAGGGGCTCCAACAGGGGTACATGGGATCAACAAAGTATCCCTAAACAAGCTTAAATTAGAATAAATTAGCACTTTTTATAGTATTAGTATAGTAAAGTAGATTTATAAAGAAAAATATAAAAAAAATTCTACTAATAAGTAGGCTGTAGAGTAAGCAACGTACTTTTTCTCGATCAACGTTGGACAAACCAAGATTGGCGGCCTGAAATGAAATTTTAATCAGTAACAAAGAGCTAAAATATAATATACTACTAATAGCACACAAAAATTATAGTGTACATGTGCATCTTAAAAAAACTATCGGGTTTGTGCTGGGCATGCGAGCCGGCTAATCTAATCAATGAAACGGGAAAGAAGTTAGAAATAACAATATAAGACAAAAGGGAACATGAGAGGAAAGTTCTAGGACTAGAAATATTCGTGTGAATATGTTGAATATCTTATAATAATGCCTTAATAGGAAAACTTTCCAATCGCTTCTGTTCACCATCAACGAGGTCATTTAAAGGTCATCACAAACTTCATTCACTCTCAGGTCATCCTAAGGTCATCTCAAGGTTGTTTTTACTTTTCTAACTTCAGTTCTTAGGGCCACTGTCTGGTATAGTTCTTAGTTCTTAGTTCTTAGTTCTTAGGGCTAACTGTCTTGGTTGTCCTCTCTTTGGTTGTCACTAAGATCACTCTTTGGTTGCCGCTAAGGTCACTCTTTGGTTGCCGCTAAGGTCATCTCAAGGTAATGACTAGCTTCAGTCCTCAGCCTCACTGAAAGTTTATGGCTAATTAAATACAAGGTTATAATATAACTATAAAACCTCTCACACTTTTCTGGTCGCTTATAAAAGCACCTGGCATCCTATTGAGGGTCATTTAGGGTCACCAAAAGTACACCAAAAAGAACAGATTAGATTTTCAAGTTAAAGAAAAACCGGGCCCGAGCCTCCCTGCTCACCGCCTGATCGTCGAAGAACACCTGAAACGCCCGCGCCTCAAGCTGCGCCTTCAACGCGCCGACAGTCTGGTCGCGGCTCTCCGCCTGCACCCTGTAGGACTGCGCGGCCAGCCTCTCCCGCTCCAGCTCGCTGCGTAGCTGCCGGTTCTCCTTCTGCAGCTGGTTAATCTGCTGGTTCAGCCGGCTCACAGAGTCGGTGCTGTCCCGCAGCCGGCCGTGCAGCTCCTCCAGCGCCGCCGCCCGATCCGTGTCGCCCAGCTCGCAGTCGTGCAGCCGAGTTCTCAGCTGGTTGAGCAGCGCCTGCTGCTGAGCCGAATGGCTTTGCAAGGCCCGGAATTTGTCCAGATCCACCGGCTTGGCCTGGCCGAGCTGGCCGCGCAGCTGCTCAGCCTGGTCGGCCAGCTTGTCCCGCTCCTGCTGCAGGGCCGCTATTGCCCGGCTCTGCTCCCGGATCTTCTTGCCAAGCTTCTCGTTGGCTGCCTTCTGATCGGCCACCCAGGTGTTCACGTTGCTCACCACCAGCTCGCTGTCGCGATGGAGCCGCTCGGCGTTGGCCCGGCTGTCCTCCAGGGCCATGCGAAGGTTGCCGCACTCGTCGTGCAGCTGCTGCAGCGAGGCCTTGGCCTGGTCCAGCTCGTCTTGGCGGGCGCGCAGGCGCTCGCTGAGGCCGGTGTTGTCCACCTGGCAGGGGAGTTGAAGGGGGATGAAGCTGGAAGGTTGAGGCTGGAAGGACGAGGCTGGAAGGACGAGGCTGGAAGGACGAGGCTGGAAGGATGAGGCTGGAAGGATGAGGCCGAAAGAGGCTGGAGAAATGGGGTTGGAAGGCTGGAAGAGGAGAGTTTTTAGCGAGTCGCTAACTTTTTATCCCAGTAGAAACCAGGCCTCACCTTGAGCACCACCAGCTCCTCCTCCCGCTCGGACAGCTCCCCGGCCAGCTGCTGCGCCCGCTCCTCAGCCCGCCGCTTGTCCTTGTCAGTCTGCTCCAACCGGCGCGCCATCTCCGCCTTGGCTTCCTCGACCCGTTGCACCGTCTCGTAGACTCGCGCCGCGTCCTCCCTCGCCCTACGCGCCGCCTCCTCCGCGCCGGCCAACTGCTCGGCCAGGCTGGCGGCCTGCGCGTCCGTCCGGGCGGACTCCTGCCGCAGGCGGACCAGCTCCCGGCCGCGCTCGTCCAGACTTTGCGCCGATTCTTTATTAGCAGACTGGGCCGACTGCAGCTGGCGTTGAAGCTCCTCAGCTGCCCTCTGGCGTTCGCTCAGCTCGGCGTTCAGCCGCGTTGTCGCCGCCTCCCGGTCTGCGAGCTGGCGCTGCAGAGTGGACACCTGCGGCCGGGCGGTGGGATTGAAATAGTGAATGTCGCATCCGAGGCCTTGGGCACAGGTCATTATAACTTTTTCATCAGAGGCAGGGGGTTGTGTGCACCCTGGCGCACTTCAGGCGACATTTTTACACCATTGGCATTACTGCCCATTCCACCGACTCCCCTGAGCAGGCACACAAGCGCGCGGATACGTACGCAGTCATACGCACAGGCACACACTAACAGGAGTGTACAGCGGCCCTAACTTTATTTATCGTTGGCATGTACACTTCACTGTGCCTTGGGGGTTGGCCCTCAAGAGCGTTAAATGCACCAGCAGAGCCAAGCTGAGATTCCAATTCAGCCTCAAATTAATGTGACTGCACTGGGAATCGAGCCTGGGCCGCTGGCACATCAGAGCGCCGCGCTGGCCCACTAGACTATGCCCTCCTCAGGTTAGTACAACTCAATCCTCTTTCTACCGCAGCTCAGAGCTGCTGCCAAGCCACTTCAAACCACAGTGGAGGGGCTTACTTGAGTAATTCGAAACAACGCAAGCCGATTCAACTGCGTACTAACCATGGCCAACTGTGCTTAACTTGGCCACACTTCAGCTGGCCAATCAATCTCGCTCACCTGCTCCAGCAGCCGTTTCACCTCCTCTCCCCGCTGTCCAGCCTCCTTCATGGCGGCCTGCAGTTGCTGCCGCAGCGCCCTCACCGCGACGTCCTTCTCAGCGCCGCTCTCGTGCATCTGCCGGAGACGCTCGCCCATGGCTTCGAGCTCCTCGGTGAGCTCGGCCAGGCTCTGCTCCCGCTCCTTGCTCCGTGCGACCAGGTCCTTCTCGCAGCGCCGGCCGGTCTCCAGCTCGTCCTGCAGCTCGCTCACAAGCCGTCGAGTGGCGGCGAACTGCTTGCCGATATCGGCGCTCCTGGACCGCTCCAGCTTGAGCTCAGCCTGCAGCTGCACCAGCAGTTGCTCCTGCTGCTCAACCTGCCTAGCCAGCAGCCGCTCGTGCTCTCGATGACCTTCAACCTCCACCTCGGCCTTCTGCAACCGCTGCCGCTGCGACTGAGCCTCCTGAGCGGAGCTGTGCGCCTCCTCCTTCACCGACAGCACGTCGCGTCGCAGCCGCTCAACCGAGGCGCGCTGATCGGCGAGCTCGGCTTCGCTGGCCGCGCATCGCTCCTGCAACAGGCGCAGCTCCGCCCCGGCCCGGCTGGCCGCCGCCTCGTGCTGCGCCGCCTCCTGCGCCTTGGCGGCCACCTCCGACTGCAGTTGGGCCACCTGCTGGCTGAGCTGCTCAGACTTCTCCTCTTGAAGCTCCGCTAAGCGAGTGGACTCTCTGGAAGTGAGGATCAGAGATTAGCGTGTTGCTCCTGTAAAAAGCTCAAAACATCGTATCGTCAAAACGGCATCGTCATAAAATTGATATTCACAGGAAGGCTGCGGGCACCCTGGCGCAACGCCATCGGCGAAATCGTCCAACAACCCGCGCTGAGGCAATTCTGCCCATTCCGCATACAAGAGTACCAATACTGTACGCACTCATACACACGCTCACACAGGGTGTACAGCAGCCCTGACTTTCTAATCGTCAGACATGTACACTCTCTGTGCCTTGGGGGTTGGCAAATTTTCACGCACAAGCCCCAAATGAATGTGGCCGAGCACGGAATCGAACCAAGGAGTGACGCATTTACTGCTGAGCTACCGGTTTACTGCTGAGCTACCGGTTTACTGCTGAGCTACCGGTTTACTGCTGAGCTACCGGTTTACTGCTGAGCTAGCTCGTCAAAAAGAGACCGGCTGTAAATCTTGCTCGCTCGAAATTTCGCATCATCAAAATCATGAAGACTCTCCCTCACCTGGACTGTGAGCGCAGCTCCGCCAGCTCCCGCTTGGCCCGGTCCGCCTCCTGCTGCCAGGCAGCCACCTCGGCGGTCAGGTCGGCCTTCTCGCACTCGCTGGCCCGCAGCTCTGCCTGGCATTCACTGAGGCTCGTCTCAGCCAGCTCCAGCTCCTCCAGCTTCTTCTCTGTCGCATCCTTCAGCGTGTCGTAGTCCGCCCGCAGCCGGTTGGCTTCCGCCGACTTGGCCGATAGCTCCTGGCGTAGAGATGCTGCCAACTCAGCATGACGCTGAGCGTCGGCTTCGAGTCGCGACTGAGACTCCTGCAGTCGAGCCTGGTCTGCTTGCTGTCTCTGCTGCGCCGAGGACAGCTGATGCTGCAGCTGCTGAACCTGCCGGAGTTGGAACGGGAGTTAGAAAGCTTGAAGTTATTTTGAGTTGTTACTGTGGAGTGGCGATGTACATTTATGAGTTGGATTATTCACTAGGACTGTATAAATTTAGGGGTGTTGAGTTTCTAGGACTGGGGCAGTGTACATCAGGGGTATAGTTTTTAGAACTAGGGGCAGTGTACACTGGGGGTAGAGTTTTTAGAACTGGGGGAAATGTACACTGGGGGTAGAGTTTTTAGAACTGGGCGAAATGTACACAGAGGGTAGAGTTTTAGAACTGGGGGAAATGTACACTGGGGGTAGGGTTTTTAGAACTGGGGACAATGTACACTGGGGGTAGGGTTTTTAGAACTGGAGGCAGCGTAAAATGGGGGTTAGGGTTTTATGATGGCGGCTATGTACACTGATGGAAGGGTTTTTTATTAGTGAGGTTGCGTAAACTGACGGTAGAGTTTGTGTGGGAATTGTGCACTACACCGATAGGACTGCGGTCATGAACCCACCGCCTGCTCCAGCTTGGCAAACTCGGATGCGTTGGACTGTCTCTGCTCCCGCGCCGACGCCAGCTCGCTGCGCATGTCCCGCGCCGCCTCCTGCAGCTCCTGCACGTGAGCAGTCCGCGCGGCCAATTGGCGCTGCGCCTCGTCCAGCTTCAGCGCTAGTGCGTCGGCGCGGCCCTGTACCTCCTCGAACTCCGCGTCGCTGCGCTGGTGCGAGTCCCGGAAGCCCGCCAACTCAGCCGCGGCCTGCCGCTCCCGCTCCTTCGCCTTGCTAGCCAGCAGCTCCTGCTCCTCCAGCCGTTCCTCAGACTCAGCCAGCTCAGCCTCCTTCTTTCGGAGCCTCTCGGCGCTGGCGGCCAGTTCCGACTGGGCTGTGGACAGCTCCGAGGTCAACTGCCGGATGCACTCCTCGCATTGGCGCGTCTGCAGCCGGTGCTCCTCCAGCTGCTTGCTCAGAGACTCAGCCTCCTCGCGCGACCGATCCAACTCTGCGGACAGCTCTGACTGGCGCCGCTCCGCCGCCTCCGCTTGCTCGCGATGGGACGTCTGCTGCCCGGTCAGAGCCTCCAGCTGGCCCTGCATAGAATGAGGCGGTCCGGTGTAGCCTGTGATCCCATCCTGCGTGATCCCATCCTGTGTGATCCCATCCATCCCGTGTGATCCATCCTATCTGATCCCATCCTGTGTGATTCTCCCTGTGTGATCCCATCCTGCGTGATCCTCCCTGTGTGATCCCACCCATCCCGTGTGATCTCATCCTGCGTGATCCCATCCTGCGTGATCCCATCCATCCCGTGTGATCCCATCCTGTGTGATCCCATTATGTGTGATCCCATCCTGCGTGATCCTCCCTGTGTGATCCCACCCATCCCGTGTGATCTCATCCTGCGTGATCTCATCCTGCGTGATCCCATCCATCCCGTGTGATCCATCCTATCTGATCCCATCCTGTGTGATCCCATCCTGTGTGATCCCATTATGTGTGATCCCATCCTGCGTGATCCTCCCTGTGTGATCCCACCCATCCCGTGTGATCCCATCCTGTGTGATCCTCCCTGTGTGATCCCATCCATCCTGTGTGATCCCATCCTGTGTGATCCCATCCTGCGTGATCCCATCCTGCGTGATCCCATCCTGTGTGATCCCTCGCTATCTCACCCCAGCCTTCGCCCACTCACCTGAACGCTGGCCAGCCTTGTCCGAGTTTGCGACAGTGTCTGCTCCAGCCTCGTCACGTCGCCTCTGGCCGCCTCGGCCTCCCGCTCCAGCTGCTGTCCGAGCGCCCGCTCGCGCTGCAGCTCGGCGTCCGCCTCGCGGGCTCGGCCGGCCAGCCTGTGGCAGTCATTGTCCAGCTTGTGCGCCCGCGACCGCGCCTCGGCCAGCGCCGCCTCCAGGCTCTCGATGGTCTTGCGCAGCCCGAAATTCGCGTTCTGAGCCTCTTCAAGCTCCGATGTGGCCTCCTCGAGATTGGCCTCGAGGCTGCGCAGGTCGCTCTGGTACTTGGCCGCCTCCTCCTGCTTGGCGGTCCGCTCGAGCTCCGCCTCTCGCCGGAGGGTGCCGGCCGCCGCCTGCTGGTTCTGAAGCTCCTGGAGCAGCACCTAGGATTCGGCAATTTGTAGGGATGAGGATACTGAGAGGAAATCTGTGATGATTTGTGAATTATTGACTTTTTCTTTAGCCGTCTGCGCACGGCCGCATTAATTTCCTCCCGCCATCCCCTCAAACTCTGGCTGCCATCCCCTCAAACTCGGACCGCCATCCCCTCAAACTCGGGCGGGCCGCCATCCCCTCAATCTCGGGCTGGCCGCCATCCCCTCAAACTCAAGCTGGCCGCCATCCCCTCAAACTCGGGCCGCCATCCCCTCAAACTCTGGCTGCCATCCCCTCAAAGTCCGCATTTATGTCCGCTTCACACCCTCTTCCCGCTACTCGTTAGTAGGCTATACTTTTAATCGGCAACGTCAGTAAGCAGAAAAGCTACAGACCTGCTGCTCCTGCTGCAGATGATTGCAGGCCTGCTCCTGGGACTTCAGCCGCTCCTCCAGCTGCTCCGTGGCCGCGGACGCCTTTCGCAGTTCCGCCTGCGTCTCCTTGACTTTGCGCTGCAGCCGGCCGATCTCAGCGTCTTTCAGCGCCGTCTCCTCTTTAGCGCTCGACAACCGGCGCAGCGCCGCCTCCAAGTCGGAGCCCAGCCCCGCTGTCTGCTGGTCGCGCTCGGCGCAGTCCCGCTGCAGCGAGCGGCACCGCTCAGCCTGGGTGCGCAGCTCCGCCTCCAGCTGCTTCACCGACTCAGTACACCTGGCGTGATCAGCCTGGGCCCGCTGCCAGGCGGACTTCAGCTCCGCCACCTGCGACTTCGCCTTCTCCAGCTCGTCTTCCACTCGGATCGACTGTTGCCGGGTTCGGGTTTCATTCGGGAATTATTCAGGGCCATTGTGGTGTGTGATTCGGGTTATTATGGTGGGTGATTCGGGTTATTATGGTGGGTGATTCGGGTTATTATGGTGTGTGATTCGGGTTATTATGGTGGGTGATTCGGGTTATTATGGTGGGTGATTCAGGTGATTATGGTGGGTGATTCAGGTGATTATGGTGGGTGATTCGGGTTTATATGGTGATTCGGGTTATTGTGGTGGGTGATTGGGTCATTGTGTTAGACGACTGAGTCATTGTCGTTAAGTCCCGACCCAATCAGCTCACCTCATCGTAGCAGTTGGTGTACTGCGACTGCGACTCCAGCAGGTCCTCCTGCAGCTGCTTGATTGTCCTCTCCCGATTGGCGAGCTGTGAATTTCAGACGAGCCAGCAAGCCAGCTATGCAGCTCAATTGTCAACAAATCGATAAGGAAGCACAGCACTCACCTCTTCTTCGCTTCGGCGCTTGACTTCCTCGACTTCTAGCTGGGACTGCGCAAGAGCTTCCTGCAGCCGCTTGATGGTGTCTGACTGCTTGGTCATCTGGAATGCGGGTGTGCGGGGTGTACAGCTACTTTCTCATCGTCAGGCATGTACACTGCGCCTTGGTGTTGGCCCTCATGAACGCGAATATCATGGCAAGCCCCAGATGGAATAGCAGATCTACAAGATAGAATCTTAGTTCTACAAAATAGAATCACAGATCTACAGATAGAATAGGAGATCTACAGATAGAATAGGAGATCTACAAGATAGAATAGGAGATCTAGAAGATAGAATCTCAGATCTACAAGATCGAATCACGGATCTACAGATAGAATAGCAGTTCTACAAGATAGAATCACAGATCTACAAGATAGAATAGAAGATCTACAAGAAAGTATCACAGGTCTACAAGATACAATAGGAGATCTACAAGATAGAATCGCAGTTCTACAAGATCGAATAACAGATCTACAAGAAAGTATCACAGGTCTACAAGATACAATAGGAGATCTACAAGATAGAATCGCAGTTCTACAAGATCGAATAACAGATCTACAGATAGAATAGCAGTTCTACAAGATCGAATCACAGATCTACAGACTGAATAGCAGTTCTACAAGATCGAATCGCAGATCTACAAGATAGAATAGGAGATCTAAAAGATAGAATCTTAGATCTACAAGATCGAATCACGGATCTACAGATAGAATAGCAGATCTACAAGATCGAATCACAGATCTACAGATAGAATAGCAGATCTACAAGATCGAATCACGGATCTACAGATAGAATAGCAGTTCTACAAGATAGAATCACAGATCTACAAGATAGAATAGGAGATCTACAATATAGAATCGGAGATCTACAAGATCGAATCACGGATCTACAGATAGAATAGCAGTTCTACAAGATAGAATCGCAGATCTACAAGATAGAATAGGAGGTCTACAAGATAGAATCTCAGATCTACAAGATCGAATCACGGATCTACAGATAGAATAGCAGTTCTACAAGATAGAATCGCAGATCTACAGATAGAATAGCAGTTCTACAAGATAGAATCACAGATCTACAACATAGAAATAGCAGATCTAAAAGATCGAATCGCAGATCTACAAGATAGAATTCCAGATCTATAAGCCGACCCACAGTCCCAGGCCCTCACCTCCTGCACTCGGTCCTGGTACTTGTTCTTCAGCTTCTGCGTCTCTCCACTCAGCCTGGCCAGCAGGTCGTCTCGCTGCATCAGCCGCTGGCTGAGCTCCCGGTTGTCGGCTGCCAGCGACTCCAACTCGGCCCGCGTGCCTGCCAGCTGCTCCTCCCGGCTGCTGATCTGCCTACGGGCGGCCTCCAGCTCACCTGCGCGCGAGCTTAACTCCTGCTGCTGGCCGCGGCTGGCCTCCTGCAGGCGCTTCGTCTACCACGTGAGGTGGATGGTTGGGGTGGTGGGTGATTGGGGTGGTGGGTGATTGGGGTGGTGGGTGATTGGGTGGTGGGTGATTGGGGTGGTGGGTGATTGGGGTGGTGGGTGATTGGGGTGGTGGGTGATTGGGGTGGTGGGTGATTGGGGTGGTGGGTGATTGGGGTGGTAGTTGATTGGGTTGGTGGGTGATTGGGGTGGTAGTTGATTGGGTTGGTGGGTGATTGGGGTGGTAGTTGATTGGGTTGGTGGGTGATTGGGGTGGTGGGTGATTGGGGTGGTAGTTGATTGGGTTGGTGGGTGATTGGGGTGGTAGGTGATTAGGGTGGTAGTTGATTTGAGTGGTAGTTGATTGAGGTGGTGGGTGATTGGGGTGCTCGGTGATTGGGGTGGTGGGTGATTGGGGTGGTAGTTGATTGAGGTGGTGGGTGATTGGGGTGCTCGGTGATTGGGGTGGTGGGTGATTGGGGTGGTAGTTGATTGGGTTGGTGGGTGATTGGGGTGGTAGGTGATTAGGGTGGTAGTTGATTAGGGTGGTAGTTGATTGGGGTGGTGGGTGATTGGGGTGGTGGGTGATTGGGGTGGTGGGTGATTAGAGTGGGTGTCCGGTAGTCAAAGAGATTCCCTTGATCAGAAATCGCCATCACTCACCTGCACTCGCAGCTCCTCAGCCCGTTTTCGCGCCTCCTCAGCCTCAGACTTGGCCCGCTGCAGCTCCGCTTCCAGCCTGGCCGACTCCGCCTTGGCCGCCTTGGCCGACTTGCTGGCCGCCTCCGCCTGCTTCTCCAGGCCGGCGCAGCGCTCCTCCAGCCGGCTGCGCGCCTCCTGCTGCCTGGCCGCCTCCTGCGCCGACCGCGCCAGCTCGGCTTCCCGTCGCCGAGTCTCCTCAGCCAACTGTTCGCGCTCCGACTGGCCGCTGGCCGCCGCCGCCTGCACCTTCGACTCCAGCCGGCTGAGCTCCTCAGCGCTGGCCCGGCACTGCTTCTTGGTCTGGTCCAGATCCCGCTGCAGCTGCTCTGCCGCCGCCTCCCGTCTGCGCCCAGAGTGTTTGAGGGGAACAGCTATCAGACTGAACTACTGATAGTACTATACTGCTATATTATAATCAAAATCAATTCGATGTCATGGTACACTAACTGGCAATGCCAAGGACCACCAGCACTATATCACTGGTTTAGAAGTGCTTGTATGTACTTATGATCCCATCGGGTTCACCTGGCCAGCTGTTCGCGCAGTCCGGCCGATTCCTCCTGGCTGGTGGCCAGCTGCTGCTCCATCTGCTGCAGCAGCTGCTGCCGCTGGCTGACAGCACCTCGCAGCTCGGCCACCTGGCTGTGCAGCCGCTCCTGAGCCGCCTGGCGCTCGGCCAGCTCCTCCGCCATGCGTTCCGCATCTGCGCCCAGCCGCTGGCACTTGTCCATCAGCTCGCCTCGCTCAGCCCGCCACTGGCCCTCTCGCTGGCCTAGAGTTCGCTCCAGCTCCTGACGGCGGAGACGCACGGCTTCGAGCTCGCGACCTCGCTCCTCTAGTTGACGCTGCGACTGCTGCGCCTCGGCCTCGGATCGGCGGGCCCGTTCCTGACTCTCCGTCGAGCGCTGATTGGCGATTTTCAGCTCCTCCTTCAGCTGGCGGATTGCCTGGGAGGCGGTGAGGCAGAGTAGAGCTACTGATTTTCTAACAGAGATCTTTAAAAGAACAAGTGCTACTTTTCGAAGCTTTCTTTGTATAAAATTGTTTCAAGATCAATGAAAAATTGGAAAAAAAACAGGTAGAAAATGCCTGCTCACCTCGAATCTCTGATTGGCAGTGCTCATCGCTTCGTTGAATTTCTCCTCCAGAGTCCTGGCGTCAGTGCGGAGACGCAGCAGCGAGTCGTGCCGCTCGGCGATCTCCGCTGTCAGGGCGTCTCGGGTCTCGTTGGAGCTCGACTGCAGCTTCTGCAGGCTGTCAGTCAGGCGGCGGACCTGGCGGGTGTGGTGAGGGAGAGTGAGGAGTGAGATGGGGAGAGTGAAGGGTGAGATGGGGAGAGTGAGGGGTGAGATGGGGCAGAGTGAGGGGTGAGATGAGGGAGAGTGAGGGGTGAGATAGGGAGAGTGAGGGGTGAGATAGGGGAGAGTGAGGGGTGAGATAGGGGAGAGTGAGGGGTGAGATAGGGGAGAGTGAGGGGTGAGATGGGGGAGAGTGAGGGGTGAGATGAGGGAGAGTGAGGGGTGAGATAGGGAGAGTGAGGGGAGAGATAGGGGAGAGTGAGGGGTGAGATGGAGGAGAGTGAGGGGTGAGATGAGGGAGAGTGAGGGGTGAGATGGGGGAGAGTGAGGGGTGAGATGGGGGAGAGTGAGGGGTGAGATGGGGCAGAGTGAGGGGTGAGATGAGGGAGAGTGAGGGGTGAGATAGGGGAGAGTGAGGGGTGAGATGAGGGAGAGTGAGGGGTGAGATAGGGAGAGTGAGGGGTGAGATAGGGGAGAGTGAGGGGAGAGATGGGGGAGAGTGAGGGGTGAGATGAGGGAGAGTGAGGGGTGAGATGGGGGAGAGTGAGGGGTGAGATAGGGAGAGTGAGGGGTGAGATGAGGGAGAGTGAGGGGTGAGATAGGGAGAGTGAGGGGTGAGATGAGGGAGAGTGAGGGGTGAGATGAAGGAGAGTGAGGGGTGAGATGGGGGAGAGTGAGGGGTGAGATGTGGAGAGTGAGGGGTGAGATGAAGTGAAGGATAAGCTGAGATAAAGGTATTAGATAAGGTGATGACATGAAATGCTGATATTAAGGTATGATGCGAAGGCATATGATGAAGCCATCAGCAGAAAGGGGTGAGAAGAATGAGGGCTAAGAAGGGATGAGATGAGGGTACGAGATCTGCAGCTATCGGCCCAGCCCACCTGGTCCAGACAGTCCGCGTGCTGGCTCCGCAGCGTGTCCGCCTCCGACTGCAGCCGACGGGCGAAGGCCTCCTGGCTGGCCGCTTCCTCCTGGGCGATGCCCAGCTCCCGCCTGAGCTCCCCTGCCTGCTGCTCCAGCTCCTGGCCTCGGGCGTCCGCGACCGTCAGCTGTTCGAAGGGATTTGGATGGAGAGGGATGAAATCCCAGTATGGGATCGGATCCATTTTTGCGAACATTTTTGAGTTAAAAACAAACAAAGACGTTAATAAGTTAGTTGCTATGGCACCTCGCTGCTTAGTGGCAGTTGTATGACACAGTGGTGCGAAATTGCAGCACAACACCGAGGTGAGCCAAGTTGGAGTGTTTGGTGGCGTTGGAGTCTCTCGGGGATATTAAGGTTGGGGCTTTGAGGTTTCTCGGGATATTGGCATTGGGGTTGTGTCCTTGGGGTCTCAGTAAGACAATGTCCAGCTCAGAGTTACAGCAAAGTTGATCAAAAAACTTCAGCAGCACAAAAGATGTCAGATATTGGCACACCATGGGTTCATCGCTGCTCTTATAAGTAAAAAACAGATCAGAGCTAATGGAAAGACCATAGAGAAAAGAGGCAAATGCAGCAGCGCAATCGCAATCACTCTGGTACCTCTTCAGTGCGGTTTCTCAGGCTGCCATCTAAGTGGTCAACCTTCACCCGGAGCCGGTCCAGCTGCAATGCGCGGTGCGCGGGGTGTCATCGTGGACAAGTCTTTATTGCACTGCCTCAGCTCTGATCCCATCTCCTCTCACTGTCTGATCCCCTCTCCCCTCACTGTCTGATCCCCTTTCCCCTCACTGTCTGATCCCCTCTCCTCTCACTGTCTGATCCCCTCTCCCCTCACTGTCTGATCCCCTCTCCCCTCACTGTCTGATCCCCTCTCCCCTCACTGTCTGATCCCCTCTCCTCTCACTGTCTGATCCCCTCTCCCCTCACTGTCTGATCCCCTCTCCCCTCACTGTCTGATCCCTCTCCCCTCACTGTCTGATCCCCTCTCCCCTCACTGTCTGATCCCCTCTCCCCTCACTGTCTGATCCCCTCTCCCCTCACTGTCTGATCCCCTCTCCCCTCACTGTCTGATCCCCTCTCCTCTCACTGTCTGATCCCCTCTCCTCTCACTGTCTGATCCCCTCTCCTCTCACTGTCTGATCCCCTCTCCCCTCACTGTCTGATCCCCTCTCCCCTCACTGTCTGATCCCCTCTCCCCTCACTGTCTGATCCCCTCTCCCCTCACTGTCTGATCCCACCTCCTCAAAAGCCCCAAGCAGGAAGCGAGCCCCTACCTCAATCAGCAGCTGCTCCTTGGCCTCCTGGCCCTGTCCGAGCTCCTGACGCAGCTTCCCAATAGTTTCGTCGCGTCGCTTGAGCTCTGATTTGAGCAGCTCCGCCCGGTCGCCGCTGCCGGCTTCAACGCCGCGGCACCGCGCCTGCAGCCGCGCCAACTCGTCGCTGTCGCGTTGTCGCTGTTCGCGAGCTTCGGCCAGGTCGGCTTCCAGCGACTTGACGCGACGCTCCGACTGCAGAGTCTGTTTTTGGAAAAAATCGTGGGAGAAGTAATTAAGTAGTATCAGTAGCGTTTTTTATATGATTTTAGGTCTAGGTTGAAAATCGGTGGGTAAACGGCGCGAGTAGCAAGCCGTGGATGAATAACAAAACGCCTCGTCATCTCATTAGTTATGACTCACATCGTGAGCACTCCGTCTGAGCTTCTCCTCCAGGCAGCGCACAGCCGCAGTCGAGTCCGACTCAGTCTTGGCAGCCGTGGCCTGCAGAGCCTTCAGGGATGTCGTCAGCTCGCGGATTTTGGCATCGCGTTCCTCCACCTGGTAGAAATTTAATGAGATATTTGAGATTGCTGCACTAGATCTTTGAGATCGCTAGTCTAGATCAATTTTTTAAGCTACCAAAAAACGTAATATGCAGAATATATAAAATATAAAGATAGAAAGATAAAGTCGGAGATCTACAAGATCTACAAGACAGAAACCCAGATATACAAGATAAACTCACAGATCTAAAGGATAGAAGCGCTGATCTACAAGATAGAATCGCAGATCTACAAGATAGAATCGCAGATCTACAAGATGGAATCACAGATCTACAAAGATAGAATCGCAGATCTACAAGATAGAATCGCAGATCTACAAGATAGAATCGCAGATCTACAAGATAGAATCGCAGATCTACAAAGATATAATCGCAGATCTACAAGATAGAATCGCAGATCTACAAAGATATAATCGCAGATCTACAAGATAGAATCGCAGATCTACAAAGATAGAATCACAGATCTACAAGATAGAATCGCAGATCTACAAGATAGAATCGCAGATCTACAAGATAGAATCGCAGATCTACAAGATAGAATCGCAGATCAACAAGATAGAATCACTGATCTACAAGATAGAATCGCAGATCTACAAGATAGAATCGCAGATCTACAAAGATATAATCGCAGATCTACAAGATAGAATCGCAGATCTACAAGATGGAATCGCAGATCTACAAGATGGAATCACAGATCTACAAGATGGAATCGCAGATCTACAAAGATATAATCGCAGATCTACAAGATAGAATCGCAGATCTACAAGATAGAATCGCAGATCTACAAAGATAGAATCGCAGATCTACAAGATAGAATCGCAGATCTACAAAGATATAATCGCAGATCTACAAGATGGAATCACAGATCTACAAGATGGAATCACAGATCTACAAAGATATAATCGCAGATCTACAAGATAGAATCGCAGATCTACAAGATAGAATCGCAGATCTACAAAGATAGAATCGCAGATCTACAAGATAGAATCGCAGATCTACAAAGATATAATCGCAGATCTACAAGATAGAATCGCAGATCTACAAAGATAGAATCACAGATCTACAAGATAGAATCGCAGATCTACAAGATGGAATCGCAGATCTACAAAGATATCCCTGGCCCCATCGCACCTGTTTCTTCATCTGGCGCACCCGGTCCCGGCTGGCCGCCAGCTCCGCCTGGGTGTCCAACTCGGCCAGAGCAGCTTCGCCGCCAGCCGCCGCCGGTGCCGCTCCAGCCTGCATGTTGAACGCCATCAAGGTGAGCCCAGATAAGAGCTGACTGAGATTGAGAATCTCTATTCTTATAGCATATCGTAGTGAACTCAGAGACTCGCAAACCCTTAGCCAATAAACACAGGGATCAGTCCTCTGGGGACCTGACTTCCCCAGAGCCTTGCTTCTATCCCCAATTCTCCTTCTTTCTCCTCTCTTCCACTCACGACTTCCTGTGTTCCAAAGCAGCCAGCAAAATATTTGAACTGAGAAATTGGCCAAGTCTGGCCATCGTGATAAAACATAGATTTACCGGCTTTAACTTTAAAGTCACCCTCTCTCTCTCTCTGTGTGTACATCTGGTTCAGTTTGTATTGGTTGCCATGGTGACGCTTTCAAATCGATAGTAAGAGTAAGAGTATAGTAGAATTGTTGAGTAAGTATAGGATTTTTAACAATAGTAGAAATTTGTAACTCTCTATCTAAGCTATTTCAAATCGGGAACATTCATTCCGAAATGATTTTTTTGAATCAAGGACCGCTAAAATTAGATGGACAAGACACTGTGTTTCCTAGAAAAAGGTGGAATTCTCTTATTTTCCTACTAGTGTTTGTTAATATTGACAGTTTATAATTGTTGTTTTCTGAAAAATTATTTAAAAATACAAAACCTAAGCCTTTAAAAAATTCCAAGAAACGAAGAGCCCCCCAGTCAAGGTCCATTACTCTTAATAATAGTTAAGAGTTTAATAGTTTTGGCTTAGACTGGGCGCTTCTTTCCAGTCCAGGTACAAGCATTCAGAAGTCCCTGTGTGTAAAATCCCTGTACAGGGACGACTGCTCTGGTTCCTAGCTCAGCTTCCGGCCTCTCGGCAGTCCATGAACAGAGGCGCCGAGTGCTTCAGCTTCTCAAAAAAGGCTGAATCATCTATCACGTTAGACTCGAGAGTAGGGGAGTGAAAAAGGTGTTGGATGATTAATTTACTGTTTAATGGATTCCAGCCAGTGTAAGGAAATTTTTCAGAAAATTCAATAGAGCATCAGTTTAATATATAATAGGCATTCAATAGTTCAGGTACAAAATAGCTGCTGTATAAATATGAATAGCATTGCAGTAAAATTGTGTCTGATATAATTCGAATTGCAAAGCTTTAACTTTTTAAATTTCGCTAATAAGAAAAGCATTTCATGCGATTAAATACCAGTATGTTGGCGCGAAATTTCTCCCACCTTGATAGACTAATTCTGCCTACTTGAAGTAGTAGCATTCTTGCGTGTCTATGGCTCAAAATGGGTGTCAGACTATGGCCCACAATGTGTGTCAGATTATAGCCCACAATGTGTGTCAGACTATAGCCCACAATGTGTGTCAGACTATGACCCACAATGTGTTGTCAGACTATGACCCACAATGTATATCAGACTATAGCCCACAATGTGTGTCAGACTATGACCCACAATGTGTTGTCAGACTATGACCCACAATGTATATCAGACTATAGCCCACAATGTGTGTCAGACTATGACCCACAATGTGTTGTCAGACTATGACCCACAATGTATATCAGACTATGGCCCAAAATGTGTGTCAGACTATGACCCACAATGTGTTGTCAGACTATGACCCACAATGTATATCAGACTATAGCCCACAATGTGTGTCAGACTATGACCCACAATGTGTTGTCAGACTATGACCCACAATGTATATCAGACTATGGCCCAAAATGGGTGTCAGACTATGGCCCACAATGTGTGTCAGACTATGACCCACAATGTGTGTCAGACAAAAGCCAAAGTGCACCAAAAAGAGTTCTATTACATGGTACAAATCCAAGCATAAATAATTTGAGTCAATGAGACTCCAACTAGAAGCACCATATCTAACTACAATAGTTATAGTATATATGACTTATACTCGTATATTAGAATTACCTGAGCCCTGTCCTGCGGTGTGTCAATCACCGAGGGCATTGTTGATGTTGAATAATCGCTTCGCTGGGAAGGTGTGCGTGCGCGTTTTTTAAAAATAAAATAGACAAATCTTATCAATTAGCCATTCAGCCACTCATCAGACAGGGTCCATCATGAGTTTTTTAACCTCCCTGCTCAGGTAGGTTCACCTAGTGACAAAAGCAGCTCAGCCGCTGAAAGCTACCTGATCCCATCTACCTGAAACACGGGCAGCTCAGCCGCTGAAAGCTACCTGATCTCATTTACTTAAAACACGGGCAGCTCAGCCGCTGAGCTCAGCCGCTGAAAGCTACCTGATCTCATCTACCTGAAACACGGGCAGCTCAGCCGCTGAGCTCAGCCGCTGAAAGCTACCTGATCTCATCTACCTGAAACACGGGCAGCTCAGCCGCTGAGCTCAGCCGCTGAAAGCTACCTGATCTCATCTACCTGAGACACGGGCAGCTCAGCCGCTGAAAGCTACCTGATCTCATCTACTTAAAACACGGGCAGCTCAGCCGCTGAGCTCAGCCGCTGAAAGCTACCTGATCTCATCTACCTGAGACACGGGCAGCTCAGCCGCTGAAAGCTACCTGATCTCATTTACTTAAAACACGGGCAGCTCAGCCGCTGAGCTCAGCCGCTGAAAGCTACCTGATCTCATCTACCTGAAACACGGGCAGCTCAGCCGCTGAGCTCAGCCGCTGAAAGCTACCTGATCTCATCTACCTGAGACACGGGCAGCTCAGCCGCTGAAAGCTACCTGATCTCATCTACTTAAAACACGGGCAGCTCAGCCGCTGAGCTCAGCCGCTGAAAGCTACCTGATCTCATCTACCTGAGACACGGGCAGCTCAGCCGCTGAAAGCTACCTGATCTCATTTACTTAAAACACGGGCAGCTCAGCCGCTGAGCTCAGCCGCTGAAAGCTACCTGATCTCATCTACCTGAAACACGGGCAGCTCAGCCGCTGAGCTCAGCCGCTGAAAGCTACCTGATCTCATCTACCTGAAACACGGGCAGCTCAGCCGCTGAGCTCAGCCGCTGAAAGCTACCTGATCTCATCTACCTGAGACACGGGCAGCTCAGCCGCTGAAAGCTACCTGATCTCATCTACTTAAAACACGGGCAGCTCAGCCGCTGAAAGCTACCTGATCTCATCTACCTGAAACACGGGCAGCTCAGCCGCTGAGCTCAGCCGCTGAAAGCTACCTGATCTCATCTACCTGAGACACGGGCAGCTCAGCCGCTGAAAGCTACCTGATCTCATCTACCTGAGACACGGGCAGCTCAGCCGCTGAAAGCTACCTGATCTCATCTACCTGAAACACGGGCAGCTCAGCCGCTGAGCTCAGCCGCTGAAAGCTACCTGATCTCATCTACCTGAGACACGGGCAGCTCAGCCGCTGAAAGCTACCTGATCTCATCTACCTGAAACACGGGCAGCTCAGCCGCTGAAAGCTACCTGATCCCATCTACCTGAAACACGGGCAGCTCAGCCGCTGAAAGCTACCTGATCTCATTTACTTAAAACACGGGCAGCTCAGCCGCTGAGCTCAGCCGCTGAAAGCTACCTGATCTCATCTACCTGAAACACGGGCAGCTCAGCCGCTGAGCTCAGCCGCTGAAAGCTACCTGATCTCATCTACCTGAAACACGGGCAGCTCAGCCGCTGAGCTCAGCCGCTGAAAGCTACCTGATCTCATCTACCTGAGACACGGGCAGCTCAGCCGCTGAAAGCTACCTGATCTCATCTACTTAAAACACGGGCAGCTCAGCCGCTGAGCTCAGCCGCTGAAAGCTACCTGATCTCATCTACCTGAGACACGGGCAGCTCAGCCGCTGAAAGCTACCTGATCTCATTTACTTAAAACACGGGCAGCTCAGCCGCTGAGCTCAGCCGCTGAAAGCTACCTGATCTCATCTACCTGAAACACGGGCAGCTCAGCCGCTGAGCTCAGCCGCTGAAAGCTACCTGATCTCATCTACCTGAGACACGGGCAGCTCAGCCGCTGAAAGCTACCTGATCTCATCTACTTAAAACACGGGCAGCTCAGCCGCTGAGCTCAGCCGCTGAAAGCTACCTGATCTCATCTACCTGAGACACGGGCAGCTCAGCCGCTGAAAGCTACCTGATCTCATTTACTTAAAACACGGGCAGCTCAGCCGCTGAGCTCAGCCGCTGAAAGCTACCTGATCTCATCTACCTGAAACACGGGCAGCTCAGCCGCTGAGCTCAGCCGCTGAAAGCTACCTGATCTCATCTACCTGAAACACGGGCAGCTCAGCCGCTGAGCTCAGCCGCTGAAAGCTACCTGATCTCATCTACCTGAGACACGGGCAGCTCAGCCGCTGAAAGCTACCTGATCTCATCTACTTAAAACACGGGCAGCTCAGCCGCTGAAAGCTACCTGATCTCATCTACCTGAAACACGGGCAGCTCAGCCGCTGAGCTCAGCCGCTGAAAGCTACCTGATCTCATCTACCTGAGACACGGGCAGCTCAGCCGCTGAAAGCTACCTGATCTCATCTACCTGAGACACGGGCAGCTCAGCCGCTGAAAGCTACCTGATCTCATCTACCTGAAACACGGGCAGCTCAGCCGCTGAGCTCAGCCGCTGAAAGCTACCTGATCTCATCTACCTGAGACACGGGCAGCTCAGCCGCTGAAAGCTACCTGATCTCATCTACTTAAAACACGGGCAGCTCAGCCGCTGAAAGCTACCTGATCTCATCTACCTGAAACACGGGCAGCTCAGCCTCAAGTGTGCGGTCATCAGCCAGGGACACGCACCCTGAGGGCAAAGTGTACCTACAATCTCAAAGAGACCGTCTTTACTTTACTGCCTCCTCATTGCTGTCAATCTGAGTATTACGCTACTTATAGTAGTCCATAAGTGCATGAGTCCAAAAAAATGGACAGAAAATAGCAGCAAAAAGCGCTCACCTGAGTAGACGGCACCGAAGACAGGAAGTCCACCGTGCTGCCGGTGCCGCCGAACACGGACTCGGGGTCCAGGGCGAGGAATTTGCCTCGATCGAACTCCAGTCGGCCGGTTGACCTTGCCGATTTCACGGCACGAACCAGCGCGTCCAGGTCGTGCTGCAGGCAGGCGTTCTCTTCGCGCAATTCGCCAACGCTGGCCGCTGCCGCCGCCGCGGCTGCCGATTCTTCGCTTAGTCTGGACAGCTCCCGCTTCTGGGAGGCGTATTCCTGTAAAATTGACGATTGCAATAAATTTGCACAGGTTTACTACTGCGTATAGTAGCAAGTGCGGCGTGTTTTCTTTGGCTAAGAGCTCGCAGGCGACTAGCTATAACGGAAGAAGGACTCTAGACTCGTAAATTTTGCGATCTTTTGCTGATGTGCTTCGCAAGTTTTATTGACCTTTCCGAATTTGGGCACTAAACAGGGCGCCATCGTGGGAGAAGCGCCATCGTGGGGAAGCGCCATCGTGGGGGGAGCGCCATCGTGGGGAAGCGCCATCGTGGGGGGAGCGCCATCGTGGGGGGAGCGCCATCGTGGGGAAGCGCCATCGTGGGGGGAGCGCCATCGTGGGGAAGCGCCATTGTGGGGAAGCGCCATCGTGGGGAAGCGCCATCGTGGGAGGAGCACCATCGTGGGGAAGCGCCATCGTGGAGAAGCGCCATCGTGGGGAAGCGCCATCGTGGGAGGAGCGCCATCGTGGGGAAGCGCCATTGTGGAGAAGCACCATCGTGGGGAAGCGCCATCGTGGGGAAGCGCCATTGTGGGGAAGCGCCATCGTGGGGAAGCGCCATCGTGGGAGGAGCACCATCGTGGGGAAGCGCCATCGTGGAGAAGCGCCATCGTGGGGAAGCGCCATCGTGGGAGGAGCACCATCGTGGGGAAGCGCCATCGTGGAGAAGCGCCATCGTGGAGAAGCGCCATCGTGGGAGGAGCGCCATCGTGGGGAAGCGCCATTGTGGAGAAGCACCATCGTGGGGAAGCGCCATCGTGGGGAAGCGCCATTGTGGAGAAGCGCCATCGTGGGGAAGCGCCATCGTGGGGGGAGCGCCATCGTGGGGAAGTGCCATCGTGGGGGGAGCGCCATCGTGGGGAAGCGCCATCGTGGGGGGAGCGCCATCGTAGGAAAGCGCCATCGTGGGGAAGCGCCATCGTGGGGAAGCGCCATCGTGGGGGGAGCGCCATCGTGGGGGGAGCGCCATCGTAGGAAAGCGCTATAGTTTTTTGCCATTCTACTGAGACGGCCCCCTTGCCCTCCCTCTATTAGATGGATTTAAGCGGCCATCTAATGTGATTGGAGCGGTGAATGAAACGTGCGACGCAATCGAATCGATAGCGCTCAGGCCTTCCGCTTCTAGTTTGATTTTGCTTGATTAAATATGAACAGAATGCACTTTAAAAGAAATATTCTGCTGGATTTATGTAGGTAATTAAAAAATCAATAAGAAATTAATAGAAATTAAGCAGCATAGAGTGACAGCAGCCAAATTTATAAATTAGGGTGGTGCAATTAAACCAATTAGTGAATTCAGGCTTAGCAGTAATAAAATATTACGATAGAAAATATATAGAAAGTAAGCATTTCATAGTGGCAAGGCGACCCTGCGTAGGCACCCCTAATCTAGAATTATGTGAATATGCGCCCTCTAGCCTAGAATTATGTGAATAGGCGCCCCCTAGTATAGAACTGTGTGAATAGGCGCCCCTAGTATAGAAATATGTGAATAGGCGCCCCCTAGTATAGAACTGTGTGAATAGGCGCCTCCTAGTATAGAACTATGTGAATACGCGCCCCTTAGTATAGAAATATGTGAATAGGCGCCCCCTAGTATAGAACTATGTGAATACGCGCCCCTTAGTATAGAACTGTGGTGAATAGGCGCCCCCTAGTATAGAACTGTGTGAATAGGCGCCTCCTAGTATAGAACTATGTGAATACGCGCCCCTTAGTACGAGCTATAGAACTATGGTGAATAGGCGCCCCCTAGTATAGAACTATGTGAATAGGCGCCCCCTAGTATAGACCTATGTGATTAGGCGCCCCCTGTCTAGAATGAACATCGCCAGAGCCGCCAAGTGCAATATTCAGCAAAATAGATAACAGAAAAGGCAAAGCAAGCAGCGACCAAAAGGCAAATTGCGGCACCGGATCAGCGAGTCCGGCCTCTTACTGAAGAGTCAAAGCTCGACGCCAGTGTGGTATCGGCGCTGTCGCGAGCGGCGCCAGCCAATGTTTGCGGCGGCGGCGGCGGCGGCGGCGAGGGCGCCATGAGGTGTGGCGCCTGATTGGCGCCGCCGCCTCCGCGCGCCAATTTAGGCAGCCGAGGCGAAGCGATGGGGTCGCTAAGCGACTGGAACGCCTCCTGCAGTTCAACTCGCTAAATTGAACGCAAACGCATTAAACAGCAGTTTAGGGCGAATTGTGTTAGTAGCGAATGTTAGATCTCGTAGTTAATATTTGAAATTCTTGTATTAAAAACACCATTGGATTAGCTTTTAAGCTCTAGAGTTGTCAACGGGATCGCAGCTACACACTTTAAGTCTCAAGGATTCAACTACTAGGGGCAGAATGGATGTGAAATCTCCTATGTTTTCACAAGAAATAGCGGTATTACTTTCCTCTGGTTCGTCCGTATTTAATGGTCGGTTAAAAGCTTTTCAATATGTAAAATGTCCTAATGGCCAGATGTGCAACCGACAGCTCAGCCGCAGCTATTGCGCGGCGCATCTGAAGGCTGCGTACGGCTGTTCAGTCCAAGGACTGGGGGGTCGCCACACGCACCCTCAATTTCCCCAGCTAATGCTGGCACCCATTTTACAGCTGGGTGGGAGTTAAGTGTTTTGCTCAAGGACACAAATTGTTCCGAGTGGATCGAGAATCGAACCCCCGACCTTCAAGTCGTGAGTCTGACGCTCTAACCACTAGGCTACCGCCCCTGAGCAAAGGAAGCCCCTCATATATTAGAATCTGGATGCAACAGCAGCCGCTCCAAAGTTAGTAGCAGCAATGCAAGCAAAACTCACTGTTAGATAAATTTAAAACAATTATTCACTTAGTTGCATGCTTTAGGCAAATCAAGGTCACGCTGAGCCCTGAGCATACACAGGTACAGGCACATGCTCACAGCATGTACAACACATGCATTTGGCCCTCGCAGGGTTGATTGATTGGGCAGAATCCCACATTAAATGCACCGCTTAATCGCCAGCTTCATCAGTATCGAATTGCGCTCACCTTCCGCCAGCCCGTCAGCGGCTCCCCCGGCAAGCTGAAGCTGCTGTTGTCCGGCATGGAGCTGACTGTGATGTCGTCGCTCCGCACTGATGAACCGCCAACTCTCTGCTGGAGAAGCTCCTCGGACAGGGCCAGCCCGGCCGGCCGGACCAGCCCCAGCGCGGTGGTTGGCCGGGCTCGGCCAGGCGGCGTCATGGCGTCGTCCGAGCTGCTGAGAATGTCGCCAATTGGCATGCTGCCGCCGACGTCGATGTCGCCGAGGTCGGGCTCGACTCCGCGACGCCGCTGGCCGGACGGAGAAGACATTGGGGCCTTGAGTGATGGCGAGCGCGGCCTCAGCTGAGGATTTCTGTTAATTTATGATGCCAATTAATTACTGCGCGGCCACCACCTTCGCAGGGACGAGGCCGAGTTGAGCCGGGCAGCATGCAAGAGAGAGAGTTTTGAGTAGTGCCGAGATTGCACAGCTTGTGTGTGTGAGGGGGGTGGCTGCTTGAGTTTGAGCAAACAGCTGGGGAGAAGAGGCAGCCAGATGTACTGCTGGTATGACCCTTGGTCTCAACCTTCAGTGTGCGCCACTCTGCATTCACTAAAATTGCTTGCTTGCTGCCTGGTTTGCTTTTTCTTGCCTGTCTGAGCCAGGAGTCGGGGGGGGGGGTGCAAGAGAAGGAGGGAGAGGTGGCGGTGACGGAGAAGGCAGCGCGATGCAAGCAGAGCGAGTCATTGCAGCCTCCCCCCCAAAAAAAGCACTCTACTCTACTCTAAGTCTAAGGAGCGGATCGCAATTTCAATGGAGATTGCCGTGCACAGAATAAGAAAATTGCCGCAGCCAGCACTAAAGCTGGATTTATTTCGCAGGCAGCTCTCATTAGCAACCAGCAGGGCACACAGTATAGCCAAAGTCAGGGGTGGGCGCTGTGTGCATGGTGAGGCATTGCTGCGCCAATTGTGCGTACAAATTCATTTGAGCCTAATTTGTGTTCACTTGCGTGTTTGTGTTTGTGTATCTGAACAATTGTTCATTGTTGTTCATACTACTTTCGAGTAGTTAAATTAAAAAGTGTGTACACGCACCATCTGGAATTTGTCAACTAATCTAACCTCGTGCTCAATTCATTTCAACACGGGATACTCGGAACCCGATACGTTTATAATCTCTATATTTTTATGGGTTGCTTTCATAAACGCGAAACTTCACAACCGCTAAAAAGACTGCAGTACATGAAAGTAATAAGTGCAAAAAATTTTGCGACATCAATTTTGATCTACATCAATACTTGACTAACCTCGTGCTCAATTCATTTCAACACGGGATACTCGGAACCCGATACGTTTATAATCTCTATATTTTTATGGGTTGCTTTCATAAACGCGAAACTTCACAACCGCTAAAAAGACTGCAGTACATGAAAGTAATAAGTGCAAAAAATTTTGCGGTTGTGAAGTTTTGCGGTTATGAAGTTTCGCGTTTATGAAAGTGACTACAAAAAATTAGCGGTTGTGAAGTTTCGCGGTTATGAAAGCAAGTGCTTTTAGCGGTTGTGAAATTTTGCGTTTGTGAAACCCACCCCAGAGGGAAGGCCTGGCTGCATTTTGCCCTTTTAAAAAAATTCGGAGTCTTCTCCCACTAGGGGCAATTAATATCCGGTTTCAATTCGGCGCTTAAATTGACAATTACTGATAGCTGTAAATTCTCTCAATAAAATTAAAATGCACATATAAAATATTCCAATGATAATTTGTAGTACGCTAATAATACATAAGGACTTCAGTACTGCAATACAAATAATTTGCTACATTGATATAAGATACAGCTGGCAAACTCATGTAGTAATTAACTGCTTGTAGATGTACTTGGACATTTCAAACCCAAAATTTCTTGAAAAATCCAAATGAAGTCTTTTGAAAATGACTAATGAAAACTTAGATTCAAAAATTTTTTGGCTATCATATGTACTTTATCTACATCAATACTTGACTAGCTAGTTGATACACCACCTTTAAAGACATCATTTTTTGTAGAATTTAGACCCGAATAAATAACAATGCACTAGTGCAAAAGCAATCAGCGATTTTATGGCTTCTTATAATTTTTAATAACTCTCATTTTTCCTATAATTACTCGCATATTTTTTTGCGTGTAAGAGGTAAATGTAAATTTCTAGTCGTTAAATAAAATAAAAATAATATGTATAAAACTAAAGCTTGCATACTAAGTCTAAGGAGCAAAAAACTAACAGAACTTAATTTTATACCAAATGAACATACAAAAGATAGAAACAGCACAATATTGGAGTTAAAAATTAAAAAAATTATTTTATCTAGATTATTCCTCAAAAAGAATTAGCTTTAAGCTAAAAAAGCTAAGAGAAGCTTATTCAGTAAGTAGTTACTCAAATGTATAGACTTTAACATACACTGACAATTATCCGTATTCGCTTAAAACGTATTGAAACAGTGGTAAACAAATTCTTAACTAATAGTTAACGAGTTCTCTTGTAAACTTTAAGTTGTTGAAGTGGGATCGACTGAATATTCAACAAAGAATGAAAAACTAAATTATTTAGACGCTATTCAAAGTTAAAAGCTTTTTGCTACTGTCAGTGCAGAAAAAAAACAATAAAAAACTTATTGATGAATTTACAATTGTAAAAGTATTTTTATGAACCTGTTGCTAAAAAATGTATCACACTTGTTATTATGTTTGGCGAAATTTTATTTTCGAGGAAGCCCAAATTCAACTTCAAAGAGTTATTCAGTTTTTACTTGACACGGTTTAGTATGAATTGTTACACAAATCTACTGTTGATTTCGAGATGTAAGATTATAGGTTCGATCAGTTTGTTAGGATTGTTCGGAAGGTTAGTATTAGCTTGGACTATTGTTTGAAAAAACAGGGTTTGTGATGAAAAACCTTATATATTTCTGTTAAATAAGAATTCTCTTGAGAATCGCTTTTCAAATGCTTGAAAAATAGTTAAGGGAATTCTCTGTCATGTAAAGCATTATAGAACTTATACGAACGCTAATTAAATTGCAAACAAAATGTCTGAAAAATAGGATTCTAGAAAAAATATTACAATTACATATAGGTTCTCTAGACTGACAGTAGTTTGTTACTTTACTCAATTCTCATCCTTATTTTTATATTTGTACATATAATATTGGCTATAAAATGGTAAAAAAGTTTATCTAATAACTTTTAAAAGTGACTGAAAACATCAATTGTATATTAAATATATTTAGTAATCTTTATTTAGAAATAGTGTTTTTGAAATAGTACTGCACTAAAATCAAATAGAATAAAATAGATTAACACATTTTTAAAAGCATTATATTATTATTCAATTTGTCTAATTATGTGATTAGAGATTAGCCAGATTAAAATAAATACGTTTTTGGCTCCATGCAGAATTTATTGGTTATTTGACTCATCAATAAAAGCTAATTTGGCTTGTTAAGGCTAGGTAAAACATTATTGATGACACAATAACTATCTTCACTGTCAATTCCAGGTCGATCAGATTTTACTTTGATTAGACTGATCTCAGCCAATTTCAATCATTGCCATGAGCACTGGTGGAGTGGAGCTGACTCGCGCTCACTGGCAGCAGGTTCTGTCGCTGGACGCACGGTACAGCACCTCCCGAGCTGCTGGCATCGCCGCCAACCGCCCTCTGCCCAGCTTCCAGACGCTCTACCTGCGCCGACGTTCCCAGCTGCTGCGCGAGTGCCCACCGCGGTCTGCAGCCTACTTGGCGATGCGCTCGCGCCTGCTGGCTTCAATGTATGGCGGCGGCGGCGGCAACATGGGCTCCTCAGATGCTGGCAGTCTGAGATCGCGGACAATGTCGCTTAGGTGAGGACAGGGGGTTTTAGGCTGTGTTTTCAGAGTCTATTAGTTTGGTTTCAAAGCTTTTCAAAGCTTACGGGGGGATCGCTGGAATGTGAAGGCTTACGGAGGGATTGCTGAGATGTCAAGGCTTGGGGAGATTGCTGAGATGTCAAGGCTTGGGGGAATTGCTGAGATGTCAAGGCTTGGGGGATTGCTGAGATGTCAAGGCTTGGGGGATTGCTGAGATGTCAAGGCTTGGGGGGATTGCTGAGATGTCAAGGCTTGGGGGGTTTGCTGAGATGTCAAGGCTTGGGGGAATTGCTGAGATGTCAAGGCTTGGGGGGATTGCTGAGATGTCAAGGCTGAGAGGTCGGAAGCTAGCTACAACTTCATTTTACAGGATTCACATAAATAATATTGATCCCTTGCTTATTGGTCGCCCCGAAGGGGGGCACTAGATTGCTAGTACCTACCTAGGTTTCTCGTTGATCAGGCAAGATAGAATTTTTTCCTTTAGTTGTAATCATTCAGTCAAATATTAATATTGTCTAGCTTTTGTAACAGCCGTAGCTATACGTAGCACTGCTATACTAGTTTACTCGTTACTAGTAATTAAAAATTTCCTTGTTTTATAAAACCTAATTTTCAGCTAATTTAGAATAGAAAATTGTCTAGGAAATAGATTTAAGAATCGCTTTCTGGAACTCAAAACTGCGCACGCAGGTCGCTGCGTATCGACACGGATTTTCTTAGCGACGGCTCCTTCCTTGGCGCCAGCAGCGGTGGCGCCGGCTACGCCACTTCAGTTTCGGCGTCCGCCGAGTTCGGTGGCGCAAGCGTCGCCGGTCGACACGGCCTGGTGGACCCCGGCTCGGCCAGCCCAGTGCCGACTAGCCGGGCCGAGGCCAGCAGAGCTCTGGCCGGCAACACCACCACAGCTGAGCAGTACGCGTTTGCCGGAGTCTACTGCATCCTTGATCAGCACTGCCAGTCTTCGGCGCTTCGCCTGCGGTTTGCCAACAACGACAGGACTCGACTGGCCGCTGGCGCCGGCGACGGCCGCGTCTCCGTGTCGCAGGTGTGGCGCCCGATTCAGTTTGTGTTAGTTAGTTAGTTAGTTAGTTAGTTAGTTAGTTAGTTAGTTAGTTAGTTAGTTAGTTAGTTAGTTAGTTAGTTAGTTAGTTAGTTAGTTAGTTAGTTAGTTAGTTAGTTAGTTAGTTAGTTAGTTAGTTAGTTAGTTAGTAAGCCAGTCAGTCAGTTAGTCAGTTAGTTAGTTAGTCAGTTAGTTAGTTAGTTAATTAGTTAGTCAGCCAGTCAGTTAGTTAGTTAGTCAGTTAGTTAGTTAGTTAGTTAGTTAGTTAGTTAGTTAGTTAGTTAGTTAGTTAGTTAGTTAGTTAGTTAGTTAGTAAGCCAGTCAGTCAGTTAGTCAGTTAGTTAGTTAGTCAGTTAGTTAGTTAGTTAGTTAGTTAGTCAGCCAGTCAGTCAGTTAGTTAGTTAGTCAGTTAGTTAGTCAGTTAGTTAGTCAGTTAGTTAGTTAGTTAGTTAGTCAGTTAGTTAGTTAGTTAGTCAGTTAGTCAGTTAGTTAGTTAGTTAGTTAGTTAGTTAGTCAGTTAGTTAGTTAGTTAGTTAGTTAATTAGTTAGTTAGTTAGTCAGTTAGTCAGTTAATTAGTTAGTCAGTTAGTTAGTCAGTTAGTTAGTTAGTTAGTTAGTTAGTCAGTTAGTTAGTCAGTTAGTCAGTTAGTCAGTTAGTCAGTTAGTTAGTTAGTTAGTTAGTCAGTTAGTTAGTTAGTTAGTTAATTAGTTAGTTAGTTAGTTGGTTAGTTAGTTAGTTAGTTAGTTAGTTAGTTAGTTAGTTAGTTAGTTAGTTAGTTAGTTAGTAAGCCAGTCAGTTAGTTAGCGCATACGCTGACACACGATGTACAGCCGCCCTGACTTTTTCAATATTAAAGCAAACTTGTTACTTGCTTGTCGGACTTTATTTGCTCTCCCAACAAAAAATCCAGGTGGTGCCGTCCCCCGCCACTGTGATCTGCGTGCTCGACGGCCACAAGCAGGCCATCACCGACCTGGCCTGGAGCTCCGGCAACGACTTCCTGCTGTCCGTGTCCGAGGACGGCTCGGCCAGGGTTTGGAATGTTGCCAAAGCAACCTGCCTACGCGAGGTGCCGCCGTTTCAATCGGCCGCCTCGGCTGATGCGCACCACGCCGCTGGCGGCTCTTCGGGTTCCGGTTCAGCCGGTTCAGTGAGCGCCGTCCTGGCCGCCGCCGCGGCTGCTGCCGCCTCCGCCGGCTACCACCAGCAGCAGCGTAGAAACGAGGGGCCGCAGCCGCTGCACGCTTGCGATTTCATTCCGTCTAACAATAACCTGTTTGTGATTGGCGGCGGGAAGACTTCAGGTTAGTGACGGGGCACGGGCTGTTAAACTGCCTTTTCAGTGTTCTTTTGTTAGCAGAAATGGGGCAAGCTGCAATTCACAGGGTTTTATCAGCTTTTGCCGATTGTGGCATGTCAGAGAGTGGGTCTTGACTTACTTCACTCAGCTGCAGGTATCCGGATACAGCGGGGAGGCGTCGCCGCCCATTTTGCTAGCCCCTGGCGACCACGGGCAGCTGGTGCTGCGGTGTCGCGCAGGGAGATCCAGTGGTGCCTGTGTCCGTAGCGTGGCCTCCCTGCGGAGAGTCCAGGAGAGTCCTGAGTAAAGTTAAGGCATTCACACATGAAGTGCTCCGCATTCTCAAAACCGGAGAGGCAGAATGGGCATTCCTCACTGCGGATTTTTCCTGAGAGGGCCATGGTCACCGCCCTGATGTCCCTGCGGTTGAGTTCAAGCAGGACTCTGCGTCTGCGGAGGGCCGGTGATTTCCGGCAGTCGGGGACGTTAGCCAAGTGGCTCCCTATAGCTGCTTGTATTTTGTTTATTTTTAATTATTTTTGCATCGGTGAAAAATACTGTAAAAGCGCATCATACTACTGATTTAAGTGGGAAAAACCGGTTTGCTAACGTCTTCATCCGTACTAAAAGGCAAGCAGTGTTTTTTGGCGCAAATACTGTGTCATGACAAGTCTTAAAATTTAGAAAATTAAAAATTTTAAATTAAAAATTTTCATTTGAGGACGTGTCTTGTGTCATGCCAAACCAAAATAAGCCATCAGATGTTCGTATTTAGTATGTCAGAGTGGCCTACTTGCGCTAGGCGTTTATTTATACAACCTTGCGAGTAGAGAAAAGTACGTACTTGCGCGTCAGACTACTAATAGTAGGCAAAACTGGCTAGATATATGAATTCTACGTCGTGTTCGTATTGAAAGGCAAGAAAAAATAGCATATTATGGATATTGATAGACAGATTAAGTTCCGTCAGAGTCATTCTTTGATAGCCTTGAGAAACGCATTCTTAATGGTAGTCCAAGCCTGACCAACACCCGGCTCGGAGGCTTGCAGTCGCTGCTGCTTGGCGTCCAATGGTTCCACTTTGAGGCAGAGCAGGCGCCTAGCTTTAGACTCGGCGCATTTAGTTTCGGCAAAGATCACACTCTCGGTGGGGTGAGCAGCCAGCCACCGGACTTTGCGGCCAGGCAGCGAAACTTCAAATTGGAATTTGGGATCGTAGCCGGCTAGGCTGAAGCCGTAGATGCTGGATTTGCAGCTGACGAATATCTGCGAACGAATGGAGCGACATTGTGGCGCATAGGATACCACATGGAATGAGTGTAGATGGAGCGACATTGTGGCGCATAGGAAACCACATGGAATGAGTGTAGATGGAGCGACATTGTGGCGCATAGGAAACCACATGAAATGAGTGTAGATGGAGCGACATTGTGGCGCATAGGATACCACATGGAATGAGTGTAGATGGAGCGACATTGTGGCGCATAGGATACCACATGAAATGAGTGTAGATGGAGCGACATTGTGGCGCATAGGATACCACATGGAATGAGTGTAGATGGAGCGACATTGTGGCGCATAGGAAACCACATGGAATGAGTGTAGATGGAGCGACATTGTGGCGCATAGGATACCACATGGAATGAGTGTAGATGGAGCGACATTGTGGCGCATAGGATACCACATGAAATGAGTGTAGATGGAGCGACATTGTGGCGCATAGGATACCACATGAAATGAGTGTAGATGGAGCTACATTGTGGCGCATAGGAAACCACATGAAATGAGTGTAGATGGAGCGACATTGTGGCGCATAGGAAACCACATGGAATGAGTGTAGATGGAGCGACATTGTGGCGCATAGGAAACCACATGGAATGAGTGTAGATGGAGCGACATTGTGGCGCATAGGATACCACATGGAATGAGTGTAGATGGAGCGACATTGTGGCGCATAGGAAAACACATGGAATGAGTGTAGATGGAGCGACATTGTGGCGCATAGGATACCACATGAAATGAGTGTAGATGGAGCGACATTGTGGCGCATAGGAAACCACATGGAATGAGTGTAGATGGAGCGACATTGTGGCGCATAGGAAACCACATGGAATGAGTGTAGATGGAGCGACATTGTGGCGCATAGGAAACCACATGGAATGAGTGTAGATGGAGCGACATTGTGGCGCATAGGAAACCACATGGAATGAGTGTAGATGGAGCGACATTGTGGCGCATAGGATACCACATGGAATGAGTGTAGATGGAGCGACATTGTGGCGCATAGGAAAACACATGGAATGAGTGTAGATGGAGCGACATTGTGGCGCATAGGATACCACATGAAATGAGTGTAGATGGAGCGACATTGTGGCGCATAGGAAACCACATGGAATGAGTGTAGATGGAGCGACATTGTGGCGCATAGGAAACCACATGGAATGAGTGTAGATGGAGCGACATTGTGGCGCATAGGAAACCACAGGAAATAGTTGGCCTCAGCTTACTGTAAGTATAATTAGTTAAGTAAAAAGTCGACGGTTCCAATTCCATTCACAGCCGTGTCAGGTCAGTATTAATTAGCCTAAAACACTAGTTACAAAGTTCACAACAAAAATAGCACCCTCACCTGCTTGCTAACCGGATGTACGGTTATGAAGCTGCCGTACCTGGGCACAGCTGAGGCCAGGCCCTCCGTGTAAGTGGCCATCAAGCTGCTAGTCTTAGCGCTGAACACGGTCAGACCGCCCGAGTGCATCACCAGTAGCCGGTCGCTGTCAAGCGCCACAGACTTGGGCTCGGACAGGCAGCCGTCTGCTCCGATCAGACCAACAGCGTGCAGCATTGGATAGAGCAGCACCTGAAGCCGGTTGTTGCCCGTGTCGCATACGTATACCCGGCGTCTGCCGTCGTAGGCCAGGCCGTATGGCCTGCAAAATTTGCCGAGATCGCTGCCTGGTCCGCCTGTCTGTAGGATTGGATGAGGAAAGGAGACTGCGTTTTGCTTAGGAGGTGTGCTGCACCTATTCTTTGAGTATGAGCTCCTGGTTAACACTGAGCGATGTGTGCTCAACCTATTCTACGGGTATGAGCTCCTGATTGACACTGAGCGATGTGTGCTCTACCTATTCTACGAGTATGAGCTCCTGGTTAACACTGAGCGATGTGTGCTCCACCTACTCTACGGGTATGAGCTCCTGGTTAACACTGAGCGATGTGTGCTCCACCTACTCTACGGGTATGAGCTCCTGGTTAACACTGAGCGATGTGTGCTCCACCTACTCTACGGGTATGAGCTCCTGGTTAACACTGAGCGATGTGTGCTCAACCTATTCTACGGGTATGAGCTCCTGGTTAACACTGAGCGATGTGTGCTCCACCTAATCTACGGGTATGAGCTCCTGGTTAACACTGAGCGATGTGTGCTCAACCTATTCTACGGGTATGAGTTCCTGGTTGATACTAAGCGATGTGTGCTCAACCAGTTATCAGACGTCCTTAGACCTTACTTGAGCAATCAAAGCTCCGCTTGAGTCGACACGCATAACGCCGTCCTGGCCCCAGGCAGTGAGCAGCAATTCTCTGCTGGGTGTCAGCGCCACAGCTGCCCGAACGATCACCCGATCCGTTGACCAGCTGCGGTCCGCGGTGGCAACGTGTGGCCTGGCCGGATTCCAGTTAAGAAACCGAACTCGGCGACTCTCAACCAGCAGCAGCTGGCTGGTATTGGCATCCTGCTGTCTGCAGAGCACGCACCAGACTGGACTGTCCAGCGGAATGCCTAGCAGCTGGGTTACACGGGCTCCGTTTGAAACTGGTGACGAACAGGCGCTCTGCGTGGAGCAGAATTGAGATCTACCTGAAGCATAAAATTAAATAAGCTGGAAAGAAAATGCGACTTGCTTACTAAAGTCTGCGCCGGCGTCCCCATTTCTGTTGCCGTATCTGACCCGCTGAGCGACTCCCACGCATCGTCTTCATTTTGATCTTGATCTTCTTCGTCCTTATCTTCATCCTCGCTGAAGTTGGAACCGCCAAAATTGGTGGCTACTGCTTTGGCCTCCGCTTTAGCCAACAGCCGCTGTAGTCGCTGATGACAGCCTCTGATGGCGGCCAGCTCCGCTTTTCCAATTTGACTATCGCAGCTCAGCTGCTGCACACTGATGCGCGGCATCTCGCTGGCCCGCTCCGTCCGATCCAGCGTCTCCCGCGCCTTGGCCGACTCCCCTCGGAGCTCATCGGCCGCCCGAACTAGCCGGTCGGAGCCTCGCGCCGCCGCCTGTTCGGCCACTGACACTAGGCTGGCCAGACAGCGGCTCAGCTCTTCCCGACGCTCGTCTAGCTTGTTAGCCGTGTCAGTTAATTGAGCAATGTCCAACTCCGCCTCGAGTTTGTGCGCTGTCACGCAGAATCGACATAATTTGAGGTGGCAGTGGCTGCACTTACTGCCCGGACATTCGGCGCACAGGCTGCAGAGAGCGTCAAGAAAGTGCAGCGTCTCTCGACTGACCTTCAAAGTAGCTGCTGAGCCTGGAAGAAAGTACTTTTTATGGTTATTGAGGCAAGCGATAAAACAATAGCTCACTCAAAAAGCTAAGCTTACCTATCGTTTGCGCGTCTGACAGTGCGGGCACCGGAACACGCCCTCGTGGCACAGTCGATTAATGCAGCACTCGCACAGGACATTGTCGCAGCAGCCGGTGCGCTCGGTTTGCGGCCTTCGCCTGTCGAATACCTTATTTGATTTTTAAATAAGGAAACAGAAAACTTTGTAGTTGTTAGCTGTCGACTAGTTTTAGGTATCGTTTCTCACTTCAGCTCACATCAGTGCAAACTGGAGCGTACATCCAATCAGCATGCATCGGAGCGCAATCAGCACTTATTCTACACTTTCACAACGCGTTGCAACACAAATCAGTTTTATTGCAATAATAATGACTACTAGGCATGTATTCTTAGAGTAAACTTGAGTCCAGTTTTAACAACTCTAGGAATTCATCGTCTCTTCACTAGTTGCATTGTTTAGTCAGAGCTAATAAACCTCTCACTGCTTAAATTCTGAAAATTTGTCGGCTCAGTCCAGCGTCAGACTCACCTCTCTGAACAGATTGGGCATTCCACAATGAACTGGATTTCTGTTTCCATGTGGCCTGCTTGCTTATTTTCGCCACACTTGCATTAAACGTCCTCCTGTCCATTGCAGTGTCTCAATCTTATTTTATACCCTATCTATTGCACTATACCTCCCGGTAGCTTCAGAGCTTGAACGCTCACACTATTATTGAGCAGAGTTGGCCTATGGCGACACGCGATCGATTTCCAACTCAATTGATTCAAGCAGTCCCATTGCTAGCTCTTCGTCCGCTTCTAACCGGTCAAGCTATTCTCCACCGTCCATTGCGTCTTTTGTTGCTTCTTTCCAGTTCGGCAGTAGCTGCTGCAGTTCTACCAACTTATTGTGTTGCTTTTCGTATCGAATTTTCTTTTTATAAAAGGATCTTTGCTTGATTCTGATATAATTTATAGTTGACTTATTAATCAGGCAGTCATAGTATCATGCTTTGTTTCATATAAATTTCTCTTTATTTTTGAATTGCTGCAAGTTTGGTCAAACTTCAGTCTTGGGGCTTCCACTGTCTCACAGTTCCACTGTCTCAGTTCCACTGTCTCAGTTCCACTGTCTCAGTTCCACTGTCTCACAGTTCCACTGTCTCACAGTTCCACTGTCTCAGTTCCACTGTCTCACATTTCCACTGTCTCAGTTCCACTGTCTCACAGTTCCACTGTCTCACAGTTCCACTGTCTCACAGTTCCACTGTCTCACAGTTCCACTGTCTCACAGTTCCACTGTCTCACAGTGCCACTGTCTCACAGTTCCACTGTCTCACAGTTCCACTGTCTCACAGTTCCACTGTCTCACAGTTCCACTGTCTCACAGTTCCACTGTCTCACAGTTCCACTGTCTCACAGTTCCACTGTCTCACAGTTCACTGTCTCACAGTTCCACTGTCTCACAGTTCCACTGTCTCACAGTTCCACTGTCTCACAGTTCCACTGTCTCACAGTTCCACTGTCTCACAGTTCCACTGTCTCACAGTTCCACTGTCTCACAGTTCCACTGTCTCACAGTGCCACTGTCTCACAGTTCCACTGTCTCACAGTTCCACTGTCTCACAGTTCCACTGTCTCACAGTTCCACTGTCTCACAGTTCCACTGTCTCACAGTTCAAGTGTCTCGATTTCGAATGTCTCGAATTCAAATGTCTCGAGTTCCAATGTCCAATGAGTTCTGTAGTGTTTCGAGTTCTGCAGTGAAGTTCTGGTGTCTCGAGTTTAAGTCAGCTTACTTCAGTACAATATTTGCTGGTGGTGCTAGATTTTTCAGCTTATAAATATAAGCCATTCCTACTATGTTAGCTTAGCTTAACAAAAGTACCTCAATTGAAGATCAACCGCTTATTTTCTGTCTCTACCGCAATCCCCTTCAGGCTTCCTGCGCGTGGTGAACTTGAGCACCGGCCTCATCCAGTCGACGCTTCGCCTGGGTCGGCCAGTCCGCTCACTGTCATTCGACACCAATGAGGCCGCCTGCTGTGGGCCGGCGACCTCACAGGGCTGATCCTGGCCTTCCTGGTGGACCACTGACCGGCCACTTGACCCGGTCTAGGACGCTTTCACTGACACCAGCTGCGCCGCTTACTTCGCTTCAGGTGAGACTTGATTTTGATTTCTAAGAGGCCTTCAAGATTCGACTCCGTGCGCAGCCACATTAATGACAATTCTCGCCCGCCATGAGAACAACCCCCCTCCAAGGCGCAAAGTGCTTGCATGTCGGACAAAATAACCAACTACACTCGTAAATGCAAAATCCACCTATACTAAATACATTAACTAAATCACTCTCCGGCACGCCAGGCTCGCAGCTGGATCTCTCGCGAGGCCCGCGACCCCTGTCTGCTGGCCACCTGCTCTGCCGCGCTTCCTGCTGCTGTTCCGCGTCATGTCCGGCGAAGGCCAACTGGCCCTGCGCAGGAAGTTCTGCATTCCCTCACCTACCCGGGCCGCGTTCTGTCCGCTGATGTCCTTCAGGCAGGGCGCCTGCGTTGTTTGCGCCTCCAGCGACACCTGCGTGTACATTGTCGATGTGACCAGGGAGAGGCGGCCAATCGTTAACAAACTGCAGGCCACGCCAGTCCCGTCACCGACGTCACATTCAATTACGACGAGTCGCTGCTGGCTAGTGCCGACGCCTCCGGCACCATCATTCTGTGGCGCCGAGCTTGACGACTGACAATTTTTTAAGTCTGAGCATTTTCATTATATATTTTTAATTTGGACTATAGTCTCTTTATTTATATTCTGCGCTGTGATCTGTTGAAACAATAAATTTTGTGTTTATCGGGAATTCCACAATATATTTGTTGTATTATATATATCATCGGCTTTGTGTATTCAATATTGTATTGAAATATACATGTACACGCAGCAAAATTATAGTTTTATTGATTTTATACGTAAAACAGACTGTGCTGGCTTTGCCTCAAAATTACAAAAATGTTGCCGTTTTTATTTTGTGGTTTATTTCACTTTAGAGCTTGATTTCTTGCTACAAAGTTCAAGAAAGTTCAGCACATTCAATAGCTATTGAAATAAATTCGTCCAGATGTGTTGATAGATAAGTTCGTGTAGAATTGTTTTCTAACTTACATAAACCGTATGTACGTGTACTTTACTGCTGTTAGTGCAATTCAGTGGCAGGTCAGATCAGAAAAATCGATTTAGCAGCTGATTAAACTTATTACAGTACATTTTTTACATTTATGCAAACAAGGTGCTAGCTTTACCTTAAATTTTTTACCATCCTATCGCAAAGTGTTTTAATTAACATAAAATTAATCTCCGCATAGCTGATTATGCAAGATTTAACAATTTAAATTGGGATATATTTAGATTCGAAATGTATACATCAAAGATTCAAATAGTTTATTTACACGAAATTTAAGCACGATAACTCAAATTCTAAATGAGAACTGCCGAATTTTTTAAACTGAAAGCGTGATATTCGAACTAAATTGTTTTTTAGAGATAGCTTCAGAACCGAGGAACAAACACTGGTGAAAATTACCTTTAATATACGTTTTAACCTTTTTCAAAAGTTGCGTAAAGCCTCCTAGTCCTACCTTATCATGACTGACTTTGGTAAGTCACAGTTATTTTTGTGATAAAGAAGAGCATGACTATTTGTTACTTTTCCTTTTTTTCATGATGTTATTGTCTTCGTGTCTATTGAATTATAATTTTAACATCAAAATTGTCTTAGTTGATCAGTCCATTTGGAATGCCATGGGGGAAGTTAGTACTACTAAGTAGTATTTTTTTTATTTCTGATTAAGTAATTACAAAGCTAAGTACACTGTGTACAGATTGGTCAATTGTTTCTCTGGATCTGAAGCTTTTGATCATTCAAATATGAACTAGGAAAACAAGACTAAATAATGTTGAACTAATTTTGTTTATTTTTTGTTTAGGCTACCTTACTATAAGTTATATTATATTATAAGTTTTTAGATATCATTATATTATACCATATTTTATTTTTTTAGGTATACTATAGCTACTGGTATAGTAACTAAACAATATAAATTAATATACCTAATTTAGTTAAAGCAAAAAGCTTTTAACTTTTTAGATATAATCAAAAAGATATATCAATACATAATCAAATGATATATAGTTTGTTTCAAATGAGCCTTTTATATTGTGTTCATATTTTAAATTTTCTTGTTTTGAATGTTTTTAAAAAAACATTTTATATTATTATGCTAGAACTATTACTATTCAATTCTGAGTGCTAAATATATGTCTACTAACATTTTTATATATGACTATATGCTTGACCTTAGCCTTACTTAGGATGATAATAAGACTAGCTATTATCAACTATATTGATATGTATTTTATATTTTATATAGATTAACAAATTTAAAGCAATGCGTTCAAGTATATAATTTTTTTGCTAATATA
>NIVC01003549.1:0-61370 GCA_002269645.1 Macrostomum lignano
ACACTCATGCCATTCTCCATTGTTCAGGCATGTACATCACTTCCGTTCGCAGTCATGAAGTAAGGCCAGTTTATGAGCTCACGCGTGGACAGCAGGACCTCCTTCAGCACTGTATCGTAGGTGAAGTTCACCCAAACGGAGGCGCTCAGGCCATAGTCGCATTTCTCCGGCTCCTGCAGGCAGGCGCGGCCGTACGGCGCGTCATTGACGAGCTTGCCAGAGTGATGCAGGTGTCGCTGGTTCCGACGCACTTCACCGCCTTGCTGTCGGAGGCGTCCAGGCCGGTTTTCAGGCTCACTTTGAATGACAGCTCGCCGTTGAGGGCGTTAGTGATGTTGTCAGCTTCGGTGAAGCCGGGCACGTTCACGGTCAGGTCTTCGTCCGGGCAGTCAACGCAGCAGCTGGTGTCAAGTCCTGAGGCCGTGCCAGTCATTGAGTTATTGCATTTGTCATTGAAGGACTTCCGCCTCTTTTTAACCTGCTCGCGAACGAAGGTATTTGAGGCGCCGTTGTCGTAAAACTTCTTGTCGCTGTTGAACTGCCAGTAGTGGTTGCAAGTTGCCCAGTAATTGATGCCTGAAATGCGTTTGTGCATGGGAATGGGCTGTGATTTCAAATTCGTCATATCGGAGACCCGTAACCAGTTTACACCTGGAGACACCTGCCCTAATGGCAGATGTGCAACCTGCAATGCAGAGTTAAGTGTCTTGTCCTGTTCCGACCAGGTCGAGAATCGAAGCCACGACCTTTCAGTCGTGATTCCGACGCTCTAACCATTAAGCTACAACCCCTGCTTGCATAGTAACTTATATTTAGTCACTGACGCTGGGTTATTAATTAGTTAATACCAATTTCAGATTCATAAAGAGCAAATTCTCAATTTCGTCGACCATTTGATAGCTAGTTTGAAATAGAAGTTGTAAAGGCCACAGAATCAGGTTCAGCACTCACGGTAGCGATTCTCCCTGACTGGCGGAACGCTCGCTTCGGGATGTACGGAGTGGTGGTCGGCGGCACCGTGCTGACTGTGGTGGTATCTGCGGAAGAGGTCAAAGGAATGGAAGTCGCTGTCGAGCTTATGCTAGCTGTAGTACTGGTAGTAGCACCGGTTGCAGACTCGGAAGTTGTCAGCGGCACGAACGTGGTCGTCTGCGTGATGGTGGTTGTGCCTGTTGTTGCGTCTGTTGTTGTGCCTGCTGTTGTGTCTGTTGTTGTGTGGCTCAGAGTTTCTGTGTTAAACTCTACTGTAGTAGTGTTTGGCGTTGTTGTGACTATTGTGGTGTCTATTGTTGTGCTGGTGTCTGTTGTTGTTGTTGTTACTGTTGTCAATGTGCCATATTCTGTTGTCGGTGTTGTGGTTGTTGTCGGTGTTGTGGTTGTTGTCGGTGTTGTGGTTGTTGTCGGTGTTGTAGTTGTTGTGGTTGTTGTTGGTGTTGTAGTTGTTGTGGTTGTTGTCGGTGTTGTAGTTGTTGTGGTTGTTGTCGGTGTTGTAGTTGTTGTGGTTGTTGTTGGTGTTGTAGTTGTTGTGGTTGTTGTCGGTGTTGTAGTTGTTGTGGTTGTTGTCGGTGTTGTAGTTGTTGTGGTTGTTGTTGACGTCGTGGTCGTCTCTGAAATGGTTGAGAGCAGGACAGGCGATTAGGCTCGGTTCTTCAGACCAGCGCGGAGTGGCAATAATTCAAATTGGTTACAAACCGTCGTTTTTATGCTGAACTTAAATATTTTGTCATTTGCAATGGTGAGCAAAAATACGGTATGTTACTCCACATACTACTAATACTCCTCAGTACGTATGCGCGGTGCGAGAAAAAAGAAAACATTAACAACAACATAAGCTGTCGCATTAAAAGTAACAGTCAAGGCGCATTAGCAGGTAAATACAAGTAAAACAGCCACAGGCAGGCCGCATAGAAAACGGTAAAGCAGCTTTGTGGACCGCTGGGGCCTCGTGTCGTTCAGCCGGGGGCCGTCGCAGCGCAGCTGGCGACCTGAAGTTTCAGAGAAAATCGACATCCGCATTCTGAACCAGAGAACCTCGGAGGACAAGTACAGATACATAAGATCACTGTACAGTGATCTACAGTGAAAATGTCTATGGCCGAAGGACTATTGGACGGCCGGTTCGTGAACTCTGTTCGCCGCCCCCCGCCGATAGCTACTGTCTGTGGCAAATCCCCACTCAGTGCTACATGAATTTTAACTATAACACAACACTAATGGGTGTAGCTTGTATATTATAAAAGTACAGCTTTTTGCAGCCCATTTAGGCTTACACGCATGAATTTAATCCAACAAGATATGTTTGCCAAACAAACGTATAGCTTTTGTCTATGGTAAGCAAGGCTGGAAAAAAGTGGCGAAAGTTTTGCTACAGCTCAAGGTGCACCGGATGAGCAGAGAACCGTACCGGGGTATGGCGAGAACCATATCTCAAGATGAGCAAGGAAGATTAAGAACATCGCTGCCATCAAGAGAGGTGGAAGTAAAGCTCAATCGGAAGTTCAGAACTCAAGAGCCTATAGCCGACAGTTTCGAAGCTTGAAGCTCGGGATCGGGGGGAGATGAAGCAACAAAGCAAGCAGTCGAACTCACCCTCTCCAGCTGGCCGCGAGCTGCTCCACGGGCGGAGGGGCCGCCAAACCGGCTGCGGCTCCGCCTGGCTCTCCCGCGCTGCCGCCCCTCCGCCGGCCTCCCAGCGGGCTCGCGGGCTCCCGGTTAAATGCTGCCCCAGCCTTTGTTTTCCCCGCCACCCCAGCTGCAGCCTCTCCACCCGCTGGGGGGAGGGGGGCGGCAGGGACGCGAGCCGCGAAATTTCTGCCAGAATGCAGCGACTCTAAAAGCCTTTCGTCCCAGTTTCCCGCCTGGTTTCCATGCCAACAAGGATGCGAGCGCCCAAGCCCGGGGAGCTGAGACAGCGGCCCAGGCTGTACCGCCTCCCCCGGCCTGTACGGCCCGCCCCGTTTGTTTATCCGTTGCCAGTGACGACAGCGGCAAAACAGCTGGGGCAGGAGGGAAGAGACGACAGCAACTCATTCCCAGCATAATCCGCATCCCCTCCATCTCTTCCGCAAGTTTTTGCAGCATTTTATCGATCGGGAAATTTCCTCCCGCAGCAGCAGCAGCGCCCGCCCCAGCCTGCTTGGGACAATTGCTGCTCCCGCATTGTTTGCTGAGTTCACGGGGGGGGGGCGCAGCAGCTCCAGGCAGCCTGTTTGAGTTGGAGGCTGCATGAATTTCTTCTTTTGTCGCCCACGGCACTCAGCCTGCCGAGACGGCCCGGCGCATTGTTTGCCAGAGAGGCAGCGGACTGCCAGCGCGAAAACTGAGTGACAAAAGCATCGCTGAGAAGCAGAGCCGAGAGGATGAGAGGCCCGCCTACCCAGCCAGCCAGAAATGAGATGCAAACAGAATCGTGCCTCGGTTTTATGACAGGAAATACGAGCTAAAAGCTCCGTGGGAAAATGCAACAACGCATTTCGCCAACAGCGCTCAGACCAGCCTGTCAATCAAAATTCGATTTTCTCAGAGCAGCTCAGCGGTTAACGCGCCTGACTCGAGTTGAAGCTGAGCTGAGAATATTCGATGAGGATGAGAATACTCAGTGGCTACTCCGGCTGCAGTGCCTAAATATGAAGCTTAGCTAACTAATCCTGCTTCCATCCCACAGTTAGCCACAGTTTGACAAATAAACAAAACTCAAAGGCACAAAAAAGCTTTTAGAGCTGATTTTTTGCGAAGGCATCTCAAAGGAAATCTCAAAATTTGAACCACTGCTAGCGTACAGAATCTGCCTACACATCGAGCTGCTCCGGTGGACTGATGATGCTGGAGGATGCAGGATAAGGAAACTGAGGATTTAGGAAATGGGAAGGATAGGAATTGAGAAGATGGGGAGTGGGAAGATGGGGCGCGGAGTGGAAAGCTGGGGAGTGGGAAAGATAGGGAGTGGAATGGGAAGATTATAGGTGGAAAGCTGGGGTGTGGTGTGAGAGGATGGGGAGAGGGAAGCTGGGAAGTGGTGTAGGAAGATGGGAGATGGGGAGTGGGAAGCTGGGGAGTGGTGTGGGAAGATTGGAGATGGAGAGTGGGAAGCTGGGGAGTGGATTGGGAAGATGGGGAGTGGGAAGCTGGGGAGTGGGAAGATGGGAAGTGGTGTGGGAAGCTGGAGAGTGGGCAGATGGGAAGTGGTGTGGGAAGATGGGGAGTGGGAAGCTGGGGAGAGGGAAGCTGAGGAGTGGATTGGGAAGATGGGGAGTGGGAAGCTGGAGAGTGGGAAGCTGGGGATTGGGAAGCTGGGGAGTGGGAAGCTGGAGAGTGGGAAGCTGAGGAGTGGATTGGGAAGATGGGGAGTGGGAAGCTGAGGAGTGGATTGGGAAGCTGGGTAGTGGGAAGCTGGAGAGGGGATTGGGAAGCTGGGGAGTGGGAAGCTGGGGATTGGGAAGCTGGGGATTGGGAAGCCTGGGGAGTGGGAAGCTGAGGAGTGGGAAGCCTGGGGAGTGGGAAGCTGGGGAGTGGGAAGCTGGGGAGTGGGAAGCTGGGGAGTGGGAAGCTGGGGAGTGGGAAGCTGGGGAGTGGGAAGCTGGGGAGTGGGAAGCTGGGGAGTGGGAAGCTGGGGAGTGGGAAGCTGGGGATTGGGAAGCCTGGGGAGTGGGAAGCTGAGGAGTGGGAAGCCTGGGGAGTGGGAAGCTGGGGAGTGGGAAGCTGAGGAGTGGGAAGCTGGGGAGTGGGAAGCTGGGGAGTGGGAAGCTGGGGAGTGGGAAGCTGGGGAGTGGGAAGCTGGGGAGTGGGAAGCTGGGGAGTGGGAAGCCTGGGGAGTGGGAAGCCTGGGGAGTGGGAAGCTGAGGAGTGGGAAGCTGGGGAGTGGGAAGCTGAGGAGTGGGAAGCTGGGAGTGGGAAGCTGGGAGTGGGAAGCTGGGATTGGGAAGCTGGGGATTGGGAAGCTGGGGAGTGGGAAGCTGGGGAGTGGGAAGCTGGGGAGTGGGAAGCTGGGGAGTGGGAAGCTGGGGAGTGGGAAGCTGGGGATTGGGAAGCTGGGGAGTGGGAAGCTGGGGAGTGGGAAGCTGGGGAGTGGGAAGCTGGGAATTGGGAAGCTGGGGAGTGGGAAGCTGGGGAGTGGGAAGCTGGGGAGGGGATTGGGAGGCTGGACGCGGCAAGTGCAGAAGCGGCATGCAGTGCGGGTGAGGAGCAGCTCGGACAGACGCAGCCAGCCAATGATGAAGCGAGAAAATCGGATATATTAATAAAAAAATACTAAATTTCCATAACAGGCCAGCACAAAATCACGGAAACAACTTTAGTGAAGAAAAATACAGAAGTTTATGAAGATTAGTAAATCAAATTGGTGCCAAAATAACAGTTCAGCAATGGGCATTTACTTATTTATATACATAAAGCTATGACGGTGCAACACTGGCAGCTGTCCGTAATTAAACAGAGAGAATAATACGGGAATGTAAAAGTCGCAATGGCCGAGGACTCGCTATAAAGTACATGGTGTATAATTTACGCATAGTATAGAGAACTGGCACAGCCTGGTTGTACGTGGGCAGTACATGTAACTGTCGAGCGGGGAAATACTGCATCAGATCCACAGACCAGATCCCGAACCCGTGGCAGAATCAGAAAATAAACACAGATTTGAGTTGGCGCCTGCGCCAAACCAAGCTTCATCAAATAAATTAATGCAGCCTCTTTGCTGTGTAGACGGCAACCGAGGCGAGCTCAAGAAAATTGACGCAAAAATTTATTGCCTCGATAATCAAAGTTGACAAAAAACAATGCTGCAGACTACTGATAAGTAGAGGTACGCGAGCATAGCAAGTATATTGCCGCTGTGAGGCGTTTGGGGCGTTAATCCGGGATCTGAGCAAGAGGCTTTAAATCTTGGTACTGGGAGAGGTGGACAGATGCCCGATTAGAGGAACCGGAAGTGTCAGATAAAGGCCCGATATGAGGAACCGGAAGTGTCAGATAAAGGCCCGATATGAGGAACCGGAAGTGGCGGAAAGCGGCTAGGCTTGAGGAACCGGAAGTGACGGAAAGCGGCCAGGTTCGAGGAACCGGAAGTGGCGGATAGCGGCCAGGTTTGAATAACCGGAAGTGACAGATAGCGGCCAGGTTTGAGGAACCGGAAGTGGCAGATAAAGGCCCGATTAGAGGAACCGGAAGTGGCGGAAAGCGGCTAGGCTTGAGGAACCGGAAGTGGCGGATAGCGGCCAGGTTTGAGGAACCGGAAGTGGCGGAAAGCGGCCAGGTTCGAGGAACCGGAAGTGGCGGAAAGCGGCGCTATTTTGAAGAACTGATAAACTGAAAAAAGAAAAGCAGCGCAACCAGTGAAGAAGACTGACAGACAGACACCACAAGGTAGCAGCAGGGCGCTACTGCCCGAATCGGTCACCAACGAGGCAGACACCCCCAGCGCCGAGGCCGCGCTCGTCCGGGCAGCGGCGCCAGCCCGGCAGCTCCTTCAGTCGGGCTGCCTCGGCAAAGGCCTCGTCAGCGGCAGCGGAGGTCGACGAGTCGATGGCGACCAGTGCAGCGTCCGCCCACTCGGCCGGCAGGCGGAGCGTCAGCGGGCGCAGGAAAGCAGCGCCAGGCGGACTGGCGCCAACAATTCGGCGCCGGCCGCCGTCCAGGCTGAGCGCGGCCAGTCGAAGCTGGCGCAGCCGGCCCGCGGGCAGGGCGCCAGGCGGCACTTCCAGGGCGACGCCGGAGCGTGGGCAGCGGAGGGCGCCGCCGGAGGCGTCGAACAGGCCGCTGCACCTGTCCACTATGACGACCGCCGATGCTGTCGAAGGTGCCACAGAGGCCCCTGGCTGCACATTGTCGTAGGGGTCCTCAGCGTCGGCGCCGTTGCCGATCCGCGACGTGCGCGCCTGGCCAACCAGCAAGTCAACGCGGCGGCGCAGAACTTCGTCCCGGGAGCCGACGCTGCTCGACGGCGTGTCGGCCGCCAATGCAGCGGGTCGCAGGTGCGCCGGCGGGCTGGTGTCCAGCAAGAACTCGCCGTCGTCCTCGTCGGTGGCGTCGCGATGGTCGACGAGGGTGGTCGGTCGGCTCGTCAAGCGCTGCGAGTGGCGACCGCTGCCGCCGGCCATCGGCAGGGTGGAGAAGGTCGGCAGCTCCTCGTCCGGACTCGGCTCTGGCGGGTGGCGACCGCTGCCGCCGGCCATCGGCAGGGTGGAGAAGGTCGGCAGCTCCTCGTCCGGACTCGGCTCTGGCGGGTGGCGAACGGGAGTTGGAGCCGCGTGACTCATGGGTTGTGCTGAAGTTGCGTCTGAGAATCTGGGAGTATGGCCCAGCAACTGAGGATCTGGGAGGCTGGCCCAGCAACTGAGGATCTGGGAGGCTGGCCCAGCAACTGAGGATCTGGGAGGCTGGCCCAGCAACTGAGGATCTGGGAGGCTGGCCCAGCAACTGAGGATCTGGGAGGCTGGCCCAGCAACTGAGGATCTGGGAGGCTGGCCCAGCAACTGAGGATCTGGGAGGCTGGCCCAGCAACTGAGGATCTGGGAGGCTGGCCCAGCAACTGAGGATCTGGAGGCTGGCCCAGCAACTGAGGATCTGGGAGGCTGGCCCAGCAACTGAGGATCTGGGAGGCTGGCCCAGCAACTGAGGATCTGGGAGGCTGGCCCAGCAACTGAGGATCTGGAAGGCTGGCCCAGCAACTGAGGATCTGGAAGGCTGGCCCAGCAGCTGAGGATCTGGGAGGCTGGCCCAGCAACTGAGGATCTGGGAGGCTGGCCCAGCAACTGAGGATCTGGGAGGCTGGCCCAGCAACTGAGGATCTGGGAGGCTGGCCCAGCAACTGAGGATCTGGGAGGCTGGCCCAGCAACTGAGGATTTGGGAGGCTGGCGGCGGGTCAGCAACTGAGGATCTGGGAGACTGGCGGCGGGTCAGCAACTGAGGATCTGGGAGGCTGGCGGCGGGTCAGCAACTGAGGATCTGGGAGGCTGGCCCAGCAACTGAGGATTTGGGAGGCTGGCGGCGGGTCAGCAACTGAGGATCTGGGAGGCTGGCGGCGGGTCAGCAACTGAGGATCTGGGAGACTGGCGGCGGGTCAGCAACTGAGGATCTGGGAGACTGGCGGCGGGTCAGCAACTGAGGATCTGGGAGACTGGCGGCGGGTCAGCAACTGAGGATCTGGGAGGCTGGCGGCGGGTCAGCAACTGAGGATCTGGGAGGCTGGCGGCGGGTCAGCAACTGAGGAGCACGCAAGCCTGCCCGAAGCTCACGGGTCAGGTTGGGCTCGGACAGAACCCTGGGCGGCCGGTCGCCCTGTGCCTCGCCCAGCCAGAGCAGCTGGCCCTGCTGCATGTCGATGAGCCGCTCCAGCCCGCGCAGCACGTGGCCCAGGTCCGGCTGCTCCACGGTGCACACATCCGTGAAGAGGTGGCTGCACAACTGCTCCAGCCGGAGACACTCCTGGTGCAGCCGCTTGGAGCCGGGAGCCCGCCGGAGCTTCTTGATGACCTGACGGTTGCTGGCGCGGATCAGCAGCACGATGGGGGCCAGCTGGGCGTAGCAGAGCCGGTCCACGGCCACCGGGTTCAGGTCCAGCACCGGGTGCCGGCCGCGAACCATCACCGACTTGATGGCCGACAGCTTCACCTGCCAGATTTGCGGTTCTGATTCTGTCATTCACTCATTCACTCACTCACTCATTCACCCACTCACTCATTCACTCACTCATTCACCCACTCACTCATTCACTCACTCACTCATTCACCCACTCACTCATTCACCCACTCACTCATTCACCCACTCACTCATTCACTCACTCACTCATTCACTCTTTCACTCACTCATTCACTCACTCACTCATTCACTCTTTCACTCACTCACCCACCCACTCACTTATTCACTCACTCCCTCTCTTACTCACTCACTCACTCACTCACTCACTCACTCACTCACCCACACACACACAAACACACACACACACACACACACACACACACACACACACACTCTCTCTCTCTCTCTCTCTCCGAAATTCTTACCGACTGCGCCGTCTGTGGCGGCAGCTCAAATTTCTCCGGCAGGCTGTCCAGCAGGTGCCGCCTGACGATGTCGGCGAAGGGGCCGAACACGACCACGGGCCTGGGGAAGGCCGCCCGGCGCAGGGCCACCCGCTCGTAGGGTGGGAACGCGGTGGCCAAGTCCCGGCCGGCGGCCGCAGCGGCCATGGCCAGCTGCTCTGCCCGGAACTGGTTGGGGATCAGGCTGACGGCGGCCTCGGCTGGCGGCGGGTGCACGCGCACGGCCTCCCAGGCGCCGACTACGCCGCCGGCCAGGGTGTCCTGCACCAGAAAGACGTCGCCTCGGCGAATGACCGCCTCGTTCGGCGCCGGCTTGGCGTGGTTGAAGTGGGCGCGCACGTGGAACCGGTCGCCGGCTGGCGGCCGGAGGCGAAGGCCCGGTAGCCGGCGGGGTCCGGCAACACCGACAGGCGGAGCGGCCGGGGCGGCATGGACTGCGGCAGCAGGGCCAGCAGGGCCTCCTCCTTGGTGGCGCGGACCAGCGAGCGCCGGTCGACGGCAACGAGGCGATCGCCGGGTCGGACGCCGGCTCGGTCGGCGGGACCGCTGGGGGCCACCTGAGGTGGAGCGAGATTGAGGAGTAATGAATTGAAATCAGACGGCAATATGGAGTTTGACTCAGGAGATCGCAAATCTCACCATACAGGATTTACAATTCCTATAGGGAGATAAAACACATTCTAGAGATAACAGATACAATCTTACGCTAAACAAACACTAGAATCTCACCCTAGAGATAAAGAATCTCACCTTTAAAGATATAGAATCTCAGCCTAGAGATATAGAATCTCACCCTAGAGATATAGAATCTCAGCCTAGAGATATAGAATCTCACGCAAGAGATATAGAATCTCACGCTAGAGAAATAGAATCTCACCCTAGAGGTATGGAATCCTACTCTAGAGATATAGAATCTCACCCCAGAGATCTAGAATCTCACCCTAGAGACAGAGAATCTCACCTTAGAAGCATAGGATCTTACCCTAGAAGTCTAGAATCTCACCCTAGAGATATAGAATCTCACCCTAGAGATATAGAATCTCACCCTAGAGATATAGAATCTCACCCTAGAGATATAAAATCTCAGCCTAGAGATATAGAATCTCACGCTAGAGATATAGAATCTCACGCTAGAGAAATAGAATCTCACCCTAGAGATATAGAATCTCACGCTAGAGAAATAGAATCTCACCCTAGAGATAGAGAATCTCACCCTAGAGAAATAGAATCTCACCCTAGAGATATAGAATCTCTGCCTAGAGATATAGAATCTCACCCTAGAGATATAGAATCTCACGCTAGAGAAATAGAATCCCACCCTAGAGATATAGAATCTCACCCTAGAGACAGAGAATCTCACCCTAGAGAGCTAGAATCTCACCTGCCGCACAAAGATGCCAACAGCGTTTCCACCGTCCAGCCGGACGCCAATGGAGCCGTCCGGATCGGGCGTGACCTGGCGAACCTGCTCAGCGTCGGTTGGCGCGTGCGGCGGCGGCGCCAGCGCCTCAACGGAACGATGCCGACCGGCGCCAATCGACGGCTGCGGTGGAGGCTCCAGGCGGTGCTGGGAAGGCGCGGGCAGCTGAACCGGTTCGGCACGGTGCTGCCCGTTACCCAGCCGCTCGGGCGACAACTGCTGAGGCTCCTGTCGGAATTGAAGGCTCAGCGACTGGGCGGAGTCGAGCAGGCGGGTGAGGCGGGAGGGCGAGGCCAGCTGGCTGAGCTGCAGGCCGTTCACCCTGTCCAGCGACTTGGACACCACCAGCTGGCTGTTCAGCAGGTCCGGCGAGCGGACAACGAAGGTCACGTGCACCTGCAGCGAGCTGCCGCCGGCGCCGTCCTCGCCGGTTTCGTCGTTTTCAAGGTCGATCGCCGACCTGCCAGCGCCATTGTTCTCGCCGGGCAGATCATCTGCGTCGTCGCTGCCGGCCGAGTCGTCATCGTCGTCATCGGCGCCATTGCCGAGACGCGCTGGAGGCCGCCGCTCGATAAGCAGGCGGATGGCGTGGCTTCGCTGCAGCTCTGCAACGGCGGCATCGTGGGTCGCACGGCGCAGCGAGACGCCGTTGCAGGCCAGCAGGCGGTCGCCAATGCGCAGGCGACCCTCGGCCGGACCGCCCTGGATGATGTCGCTAATGAACAGACCGCCGGCCTCGTCGCCGCGGTCGCCGCCGCCACCGCCGTCAACCGGCAGGCTGTCAATTCCGCCGGATACGGCGATACCGAGGCCGAAGTCCGGCGCCCGGCTAAGGGTCACCGTCAGCTGCTGTGGTGTTGGCGCCGGCGGTTGCTTCAAATCGTGGTGGCGACTGTGGCTGCGACTGCGCCTGCGGCTGCCCGCAGTGCCGTTGCTGCCGCCAACGCCGAAGCTCATCGCTGGCTGCTGGGGGTGAGGAGGGGCGCCGGGTCGCGAGCTGCTACCGGCGGCTGCAATACAGTGAGGATGGGGTTTTAGCCATAGACTATTGTTGCATGCATGCGATTTCAGCCGGCATGGCAACTAAGAACTGGATTGCTAATCTAGCCTATCATGGGTGCAGGAATAGAATGGATTGCTAATCTAGCCTATCATGGGTGCAGGAATAGAATGGATTGCTAATCTAGCCTATCATGGGTGCAGGAATAGAATGGATTGCTAATCTAGCCTATCATGGATGCAGGAATAGAATGGATTGCTAATCTAGCCTATCATGGGTGCAGGAATAGAATGGATTGCTAATCTAGCCTATCATGGATGCAGGAATAGAATGGATTGCTAATCTAGCCTATCATGGGTGCAGGAATAGAATGGATTGCTAATCTAGCCTATCATGGGTGCAGGAATAGAATGGATTGCTAATCTAGCCTATCATGGATGCAGGAATAGAATGGATTGCTAATCTAGCCTATCATGGGTGCAGGAATAGAATGGATTGCTAATCTAGCCTATCATGGGTGCAGGAATAGAATGGATTGCTAATCTAGCCTATCATGGATGCAGGAATAGAATGGATTGCTAATCTAGCCTATCATGGATGCAGGAATAGAATGGATTGCTAATCTAGCCTATCATGGTGCAGGAATAGAATGGATTGCTAATCTAGCCTATCATGGATGCAGGAATAGAATGGATTGCTAATCTAGCCTATCATGGATGCAGGAATAGAATGGATTGCTAATCTAGCCTATCATGGATGCAGGATAGAATGGATTGCTAATCTAGCCTATCATGGGTGCAGGATAGAATGGATTGCTAATCTAGCCTATCATGGATGCAGGAATAGAATGGATTGCTAATCTAGCCTATCATGGGTGCAGGAATAGAATGGATTGCTAATCTAGCCTATCATGGTGCAGGAATAGAATGGATTGCTAATCTAGCCTATCATGGGTGCAGGAATAGAATGGATTGCTAATCTAGCCTATCATGGGTGCAGGAATAGAATGGATTGCTAATCTAGCCTATCATGGGTGCAGGAATAGAATGGATTGCTAATCTAGCCTATCATGGATGCAGGAATAGAATGGATTGCTAATCTAGCCTATCATGGGTGCAGGAATAGAATGGATTGCTAATCTAGCCTATCATGGGTGCAGGAATAGAATGGATTGCTAATCTATCATGGATGCAGGAATAGAATGGATTGCTAATCTAGCCTATCATGGATGCAGGAATAGAATGTATTGCTAATCTAGCCTATCATGGGTGCAGGAATAGAATGGATTGCTAATCTAGCCTATCATGGATGCAGGAATAGAATGGATTGCTAATCTAGCCTATCATGGGTGCAGGAATAGAATGGATTGCTAATCTAGCCTATCATGGGTGCAGGAATAGAATGGATTGCTAATCTAGCCTATCATGGATGCAGGAATAGAATGGATTGCTAATCTAGCCTATCATGGGTGCAGGAATAGAATGGATTGCTAATCTAGCCTATCATGGATGCAGGAATAGAATGGATTGCTAATCTAGCCTATCATGGATGCAGGAATAGAATGGATTGCTAATCTAGCCTATCATGGATGCAGGAATAGAATGGATTGCTAATCTAGCCTATCATGGATGCAGGAATAGAATGGATTGCTAATCTAGCCTATCATGGATGCAGGAATAGAATGGATTGCTAATCTAGCCTATCATGGATGCAGGAATAGAATGGATTGCTAATCTAGCCTATCATGGATGCAGGAATAGAATGGATTGCTAATCTAGCCTATCATGGGTGCAGGAATAGAATGGATTGCTAATCTAGCCTATCATGGATGCAGGAATAGAATGGATTGCTAATCTAGCCTATCATGGGTGCAGGAATAGAATGGATTGCTAATCTAGCCTATCATGGGTGCAGGAATAGAATGGATTGCTAATCTAGCCTATCATGGGTGCAGGAATAGAATGGATTGCTAATCTAGCCTATCATGGGTGCAGGAATAGAATGGATTGCTAATCTAGCCTATCATGGGTGCAGGAATAGAATGGATTGCTAATCTAGCCTATCATGGGTGCAGGAATAGAATGGATTGCTAATCTAGCCTATCATGGGTGCAGGAATAGAATGGATTGCTAATCTAGCCTATCATGGATGCAGGAATAGAATGGATTGCTAATCTAGCCTATCATGGATGCAGGAATAGAATGGATTGCTAATCTAGCCTATCATGGATGCAGGAATAGAATGGATTGCTAATCTAGCCTATCATGGTGCAGGAATAGAATGGATTGCTAATCTAGCCTATCATGGGTGCAGGAATAGAATGGATTGCTAATCTAGCCTATCATGGTGCAGGAATAGAATGGATTGCTAATCTAGCCTATCATGGGTGCAGGAATAGAATGGATTGCTAATCTAGCCTATCATGGATGCAGGAATAGAATGGATTGCTAATCTAGCCTATCATGGTGCAGGAATAGAATGGATTGCTAATCTAGCCTATCATGGATGCAGGAATAGAATGGATTGCTAATCTAGCCTATCATGGATGCAGGAATAGAATGGATTGCTAATCTAGCCTATCATGGGTGCAGGAATAGAATGGATTGCTAATCTAGCCTATCATGGGTGCAGGAATAGAATGGATTGCTAATCTAGCCTATCATGGATGCAGGAATAGAATGGATTGCTAATCTAGCCTATCATGGGTGCAGGAATAGAATGGATTGCTAATCTAGCCTATCATGGATGCAGGAATAGAATGGATTGCTAATCTAGCCTATCATGGATGCAGGAATAGAATGGATTGCTAATCTAGCCTATCATGGATGCAGGAATAGAATGGATTGCTAATCTAGCCTATCATGGATGCAGGAATAGAATGGATTGCTAATCTAGCCTATCATGGATGCAGGAATAGAATGGATTGCTAATCTAGCCTATCATGGATGCAGGAATAGAATGGATTGCTAATCTAGCCTATCATGGATGCAGGAATAGAATGGATTGCTAATCTAGCCTATCATGGATGCAGGAATAGAATGGATTGCTAATCTAGCCTATCATGGATGCAGGAATAGAATGGATTGCTAATCTAGCCTATCATGGGTGCAGGAATAGAATGGATTGCTAATCTAGCCTATCATGGTGCAGGAATAGAATGGATTGCTAATCTAGCCTATCATGGGTGCAGGAATAGAATGGATTGCTAATCTAGCCTATCATGGGTGCAGGAATAGAATGGATTGCTAATCTAGCCTATCATGGATGCAGGAATAGAATGGATTGCTAATCTAGCCTATCATGGGTGCAGGAATAGAATGGATTGCTAATCTAGCCTATCATGGGTGCAGGAATAGAATGGATTGCTAATCTAGCCTATCATGGATGCAGGAATAGAATGGATTGCTAATCTAGCCTATCATGGATGCAGGAATAGAATGGATTGCTAATCTAGCCTATCATGGATGCAGGAATAGAATGGATTGCTAATCTAGCCTATCATGGATGCAGGAATAGAATGGATTGCTAATCTAGCCTATCATGGGTGCAGGAATAGAATGGATTGCTAATCTAGCCTATCATGGGTGCAGGAATAGAATGGATTGCTAATCTAGCCTATCATGGGTGCAGGAATAGAATGGATTGCTAATCTAGCCTATCATGGGTGCAGGAATAGAATGGATTGCTAATCTAGCCTATCATGGATGCAGGAATAGAATGGATTGCTAATCTAGCCTATCATGGATGCAGGAATAGAATGGATTGCTAATCTAGCCTATCATGGATGCAGGAATAGAATGGATTGCTAATCTAGCCTATCATGGATGCAGGAATAGAATGGATTGCTAATCTAGCCTATCATGGATGCAGGAATAGAATGGATTGCTAATCTAGCCTATCATGGATGCAGGAATAGAATGGATTGCTAATCTAGCCTATCATGGATGCAGGAATAGAATGGATTGCTAATCTAGCCTATCATGGATGCAGGAATAGAATGGATTGCTAATCTAGCCTATCATGGGTGCAGGAATAGAATGGATTGCTAATCTAGCCTATCATGGGTGCAGGAATAGAATGGATTGCTAATCTAGCCTATCATGGGTGCAGGAATAGAATGGATTGCTAATCTAGCCTATCATGGGTGCAGGAATAGAATGGATTGCTAATCTAGCCTATCATGGGTGCAGGAATAGAATGGATTGCTAATCTAGCCTATCATGGGTGCAGGAATAGAATGGATTGCTAATCTAGCCTATCATGGGTGCAGGAATAGAATGGATTGCTAATCTAGCCTATCATGGATGCAGGAATAGAATGGATTGCTAATCTAGCCTATCATGGATGCAGGAATAGAATGGATTGCTAATCTAGCCTATCATGGATGCAGGAATAGAATGGATTGCTAATCTAGCCTATCATGGATGCAGGAATAGAATGGATTGCTAATCTAGCCTATCATGGATGCAGGAATAGAATGGATTGCTAATCTAGCCTATCATGGGTGCAGGAATAGAATGGATTGCTAATCTAGCCTATCATGGGTGCAGGAATAGAATGGATTGCTAATCTAGCCTATCATGGGTGCAGGAATAGAATGGATTGCTAATCTAGCCTATCATGGATGCAGGAATAGAATGGATTGCTAATCTAGCCTATCATGGATGCAGGAATAGAATGGATTGCTAATCTAGCCTATCATGGATGCAGGAATAGAATGGATTGCTAATCTAGCCTATCATGGATGCAGGAATAGAATGGATTGCTAATCTAGCCTATCATGGGTGCAGGAATAGAATGGATTGCTAATCTAGCCTATCATGGGTGCAGGAATAGAATGGATTGCTAATCTAGCCTATCATGGGTGCAGGAATAGAATGGATTGCTAATCTAGCCTATCATGGGTGCAGGAATAGAATGGATTGCTAATCTAGCCTATCATGGGTGCAGGAATAGAATGGATTGCTAATCTAGCCTATCATGGATGCAGGAATAGAATGGATTGCTAATCTAGCCTATCATGGGTGCAGGAATAGAATGGATTGCTAATCTAGCCTATCATGGGTGCAGGAATAGAATGGATTGCTAATCTAGCCTATCATGGATGCAGGAATAGAATGGATTGCTAATCTAGCCTATCATGGGTGCAGGAATAGAATGGATTGCTAATCTAGCCTATCATGGGTGCAGGAATAGAATGGATTGCTAATCTAGCCTATCATGGGTGCAGGAATAGAATGGATTGCTAATCTAGCCTATCATGGGTGCAGGAATAGAATGGATTGCTAATCTAGCCTATCATGGGTGCAGGAATAGAATGGATTGCTAATCTAGCCTATCATGGGTGCAGGAATAGAATGGATTGCTAATCTAGCCTATCATGGGTGCAGGAATAGAATGGATTGCTAATCTAGCCTATCATGGGTGCAGGAATAGAATGGATTGCTAATCTAGCCTATCATGGGTGCAGGAATAGAATGGATTGCTAATCTAGCCTATCATGGGTGCAGGAATAGAATGGATTGCTAATCTAGCCTATCATGGATGCAGGAATAGAATGGATTGCTAATCTAGCCTATCATGGATGCAGGAATAGAATGGATTGCTAATCTAGCCTGGATATAGGATACTTATAAATAAACAATTATAAATTTGGCTTCTCATTACTACAGTAGTAAAAAATGGTCTGACCGCACAGCGGAAACACAGCGCAATAATAAGAGGATATAATTGATCACAGAGAAATGTGGAATCTATTGGTAGAACTGAATTCTTCAATAAAACTAAAACTGTTCGCTGGACGTCCGCAAAAAATTTCACTCGGCCTCCACCAGGCGCAGGGCCTCAGCCATGGTCAAGGATTTGGGCCGATTGCGCTCGATAAACTGCAATGAGGCAGGCGGGGGTGTCCGCTGGGTGGACTCGCACAAGCCTTCTCTTATCTACGTAGCGATAAAAAACTTAACATTCTGTCTTCTTCTTCTTTTAAAAAGCAGAGTCAAAGGCGACAGGGACAAAACTGACTGAAACACTGAAGTACGAGGCAAAAAATTCACAAATAGAGTCGCCAAGGAGACAGCAGGTAAACTTTGGATTATATACCGAATATATCCTTGAGCTGCAGGCTGCGATAAGACCGGCTCAGTGTTATTATAAATAGGCAGCAGTCGGCTAGGCAAAAGCTCTGAGAAAGTGCTCAGCTGACTCAAAAATGCAAGGAAAGTGCATCGCTATTCTCGTGCCGCTGCTGGCGCTGGCAGTCGCTCTCGCACAGGGGATGGCCGCGCCTCAGCCGCAGGCGGTCTCTCAAGCCAGCGTGGAGGTCTTCTTTGACCAGTGCCGCGAAGGCTGGATTCGGTACAAAGACTACTGCTACGAGTACAAAGAGCAGCAGCAGTACTGGTACGTGGCCGAGCAGCAGTGCCGCAGGCGCGACGGCCACCTGGTGAGCATAGCCGATGAAGCTGAGAACTCCTTCGTGGCCAAGCTGAGCTACTGCGAGAACGCTTGGACCGGCAAGTACGCGGTGAACGTGGACAAGCTGCACCAGCCGGACAATTACCGCTGGACAGACAACAGCGTCAGCCCCAATGGCTACCACACCCACGACTTCAGCAGCATCAGCAGCATCCACCAGCCGCTCATATCGGTGCACAACCTCAGCCTGGTCAACAATGTTTACCACGCCAAGCAGCGCTACATCTGCAAGGCCAAGTACCAGGACAACGGCGGCGGCCAGAATCGAACCTGCGACCCCGGCTGGAAGCTGGTCGGCAACTTCTGCTACCTGATGCCGAAGATTGAAGTCACCTTCATTGAGGCCACCTTCTACTGCAGCGGCCGGGGAGCCAGCATGGTGTCCATCTACACCAAGCAGGAGCTGCGGGCCCTCAGCCTCCTGGACCTGGACAGCCGGGGCTGCCCGGTGCAGACCTGGGTCGGCCTCATCAAGGTGAACCCGTGCCGCATCGACTTCAGCACTGGTGAAAAGATCTGCTACAAATGGGCCGACAGGCTGGTGGATTTCCATAACGACTTTCCAGCTTGGCATCCTGGATACCCCGACACCGGCGACAAGGTGAACTGCGTGCTGCTGCAGGACCGCGCCATGAAGACGGTCGAGTGCCACGAGAGGCACCGCTTCATCTGCAAGAAGCAGGCCCGCCAAAACAGCTGAGGGCTGCACCCGCTGGCTGATTCGCACTGACTGTCGAGAGTTTTTTGATTATTTAGTTTGAAATTTTACTGAGCCCAAGCCCAAGCCCTGCAGTCAGTTTAGGCTCGATCACTGGGGACTGGCGCTAGCTAGAGTAGTCAACCCGCTCAGCTATTCATTTGATTTGATAGATAAAGAGCCTCTCTTTGCTGCTCACTTGTGCACAGTGCAAGCATTCCTCAATGCTCGTGCAGTGGGCCATTGGCGGAGCTAATATATACAACAATATTGCTAATCACGAGACCAATAAAGTTGGCAGTGGTGTTAATTTTTTAAATAAACAGAAACTATGATTGTCTGCAAAATACCAGGGTATTACATCAGTAAAACTGAGGTGCTAGACTTCACATGGACTCTTACGGACTTCATATTAAGCAGTCTTACAGATTGACTCTAATAAAACACGAACGATATGTATTGAAAGTAGCATTTTGTTTAGAGATCAGAAAAAGCACCATCCGGAGAGGGAAATCGGAGAAGCAGGTCAAGAAGGGAGATTAGAGAGGGAGGTCTGGGATGGAGGGCAGATAGGAAGGTCAGGGAGGGAGGGCAGAGAGGGAGGTCAGGGAGGTCAGGGAGGTCAGGGAGGGAGGGCAGAGAGGAAGGTCAGGGAGGTCAGGGAGGTCAGGGAGGGAGGGCAAAGCGGGAGGTCAGGGAGGGAGGGCAGAGCGGGAGGTCAGGGAGGTCAAGGAGGGAGATCAGGGAGGTCAGGGAGGGAGGGCAGAGCGGGAGGTCAGGGAGGTCAGGGAGAGAGGGCAGAGCGGGAGGTCAGGGAGGGAGGGCAGAGAGGGAGGTCAGAGAGGTCAAGGAGGGAGATCAGGGAGGTCAGGGAGGGAGGGCAGAGCGGGAGGTCAGGGAGGTCAGGGAGAGAGGGCAGAGCGGGAGGTCAGGGAGGTCAGGGAGGGAGGGCAGAGCGGGAGGTCAGTGAGGGCGGTCAGAGGTCATGGAGGGAGGGCAGAGAGGAAGGTCAGGTAGGTCTGGGAGGGAGGGCAGAGAGTGAGGCTGATCAAAAAGCCAGACAGCTGACCTCACGCGTGTCCTGCAGCGTGGTGTACCGGTTCCGACCGGTGGGCTCCCCCCGCAGCGCCTCCACGGCTCCCTGGTAAATGCGGCGCTGCGAGGCCAAAAAGGCGGCGGTCAGGGCCAGCTGGTCGCGCACCAGCGAGTTCAGAGCGGCGCTGGCTGGCGAATAGGCGGTGACGGCCTCCAGGGCATCGGCTGACACGGCCAGGCTGGCCACGGGCGTCGGGTCAACCGAGCCTAGGCCGAGGCCGTGAGCAGCCGCCGCCTGGCCGACGCCCGCCGGGTCCCACTGGTAGCCGAGGCCGCCGCCGGGCCGGAGCGAAGTCCCCTCCGGCTGCGTCTGCACCTCAACGTCCCGGATGTGTCGGCGGTGGCGCCTGGCAAAGTTTTCAGCAATTAAGAGAGTCAACTGGTTGAAATACAAGAACTGCAGTGGCGCGATACTCCTAAGCGCTAAAGCAGTTCTCTCAGAAAGAAAAATGGCAAAACATGCACACAGCCTACTCTGAGTAGGCTAGATAATAAAAAGCGACAGAAATTTATCCGAACGCGATATTCAAACACAGTCCGTACCGAGGACTCGGACTCCGACTGCGATAGCGACGGCTGCGACGGCGGTCGCCGCCGCTGCTGCTGCTGCTGGTGGTGGCCGTCGCACTCGAGGTGGCGGCAGAGCGGCTCTCCGTTCGATCGCTGCTGCTGCTCCGGCTGCGAGCCCTCCGGCTGCTCTCATCGCGGGCCGTGGTTCGAATCTCCTCTCTGACCGTCGATCTCGACGTGCTGGAAGACGACGATGTCGAAGTAGTCGCCTTCTCGGTGACGCTGTTCGAATCCCAGCTGCTGCGCCGCTGAGCCTCGCTGTCCCCGCCAGGCCCGCGGTCCGTCGCCTCGCCGCCGTCGAAGTCGTCGAAGTCCTGCGTGTAGGTGGGCGCCGCCTCCGTCTCGAAGTCCGAGTCGTACTTGTCCGACGCCTCGGCGGTGGAGATCTCCTCGGCCATGCTGCGGTCGTATTCAAGGTCCTCCTCGATGTCGTCGACGTCCTTGACGATGCCGAACCTGTCGCCGTCGCCGTCCTCGTCCTCCTCGTCATTGTCTTGGTCATCGGCGTCGGCTACAGCGGCGGACAGCTGCTCAAAGTCCAGGACAACATTCTGGCCGCCCGGCTTGCTGTCCGAGGATGAGGAATCTTCGTTCTCGTCATCGTCATGTCGGAGATTGGCGGCGTCGACAGAGTCGCCAAGCGGGGCGACGGTGTCGCCGCTACGCCGTGTCGGCTGGTCGTCCGTGTCGATTGAGTCGAACTGGCGGCTGGTCTCCAGCAGGCCGGCAGCGTCGCCGCCCTACCAAGCAGGCGCGGGGGTAGCGGAGAGGGCGATAAGAGAGGCGGAGGCAGGCCTCATTACCCAAATGGCCGGGGCTAAATAGCACTGGGCGGCCCTGAACCGGATGTGAAGGAGAGAAGGAAGGCGCGGGCGCTAAGGAAACTCGACACCGCTAGATGGAGCGGCAGTCAGAGGCTGTGTGCGCCTCTCCCTCACTCGCCTTCTCCTAGGGGCGGGGGAAGTCGAGACTTAGCTGGGCTGTATTTGAGCGACGCAAAGGTTAATAGGCAATTAACTTAATTTATATTCTAACAGTTTCTATGAGAAAAAAAATTAGAGGCATTCAATTGCAGAAAGACAGAGAGACTCCACAGACTAAAGAGTTTCTGCAATGCAACATGCAGAAATTCTATAGCAGTTCTAACTGTGTACGACCGTGTTTGAAGTTCCAGCAGCGTGGCCTTAAGGCTTGCGTTGTTAACTGACAGCTTTGCAAGGGACTTTACGGTGGCGCGCACCACGGGGAGGGAGAGCAGAGAGAGAGAGAAGGAGATCGGAGAAGGAGATCGGAGAAGGAGATCAGAGTGCAAGATCAGAGAGGGAGATCAGAGAGGTGGATTAGAGAGGGAGATCAGAGAGTGAGATCAGAGAGGGAGATCAGAAAGGGAGATTAGAGGGGGAGATTAGAGAGGGAGATCAGAGAGTGAGATCAGAGAGGAAGATAAGAGAGGTGGATTAGAGAGGGAGATTAGATAGGCAGAGAGGAAGATAAGAGAGGTGGATTAGAGAGTGAGATCAGAGAGGGAGATTAGAGAGGGAGATCAGAGAGGGAGATTAGATAGGCAGAGAGGAAGATAAGAGAGGTGGATTAGAGAGTGAGATCAGAGAGGGAGATTAGAGAGTGAGATCAGAAAGGGAGATTAGATAGGCAGAGAGGAAGATAAGAGAGGTGGATCAGAGAGGGAGATTAGAGAGGGAGATCAGAGAGGGAGATTAGATAGGCAGAGAGGAAGATAAGAGAGGTGGATCAGAGAGGGAGATTAGATAGGCAGAGAGGAAGATAAGAGAGGTGGATTAGTGAGTGAGATCAGAGAGGGAGATTAGAGAGTGAGATCAGAAAGGGAGATTAGATAGGCAGAGAGGAAGATAAGAGAGGTGGATTAGAGAGTGAGATCAGAGAGGGAGATTAGAGAGGGAGATCAGAGAGGGAGATTAGATAGGCAGAGAGGAAGATAAGAGAGGTGGATCAGAGAGGGAGATCAGAGAGGGAGATTAGAGAGTGAGATCAGAAAGGGAGATTAGATAGGCAGAGAGGAAGATAAGAGAGGTGGATTAGAGAGTGAGATCAGAGAGGGAGATTAGAGAGTGAGATCAGAAAGGGAGATTAGATAGGCAGAGAGGAAGATAAGAGAGGTGGATTAGAGAGTGAGATCAGAGAGGGAGATTAGAGAGTGAGATCAGAAAGGGAGATTAGATAGGCAGAGAGGAAGATAAGAGAGGTGGATCAGAGAGGGAGATCAGAGAGGGAGATCGGAGGGGGAGATCAGAGGGGGAGGAGATCAAGGGAGAATGAGGTTGGCGAAAGCAGTGCGGCACTCAGCAGTGCCAAGAAGCGAGGGCGCAGAGCAGCCGGCAGGGCCCCCCGCCCACTGGCCCAGCAGCTGTCGCCGCCACTGCTCAGCAGCAAGTCAGGATAATTTACACCAGAGAACCGAGGCCGTGCCCAGTCAATTGGAAATCCATGAAGGGATTAAATCAGTCTTAGCGTGGATAAATCAATCGAAACCCGGAGATTGCAGAGAAAACATTTGAGCTTTCAAAACAACTACGAGTACTAATTTTTATACGAAAGTTATATTAGGCCTTAGTTGACTCCTTAAGGAGAAAAAATCAAAAAACGCAGATAGTAAGAGCTAGAATATAACCTACAATCCATCACATTGCAGGCCTGCTCATGCAGCTTATGGTTGCGGGGATAGGGACATGTGTACATTATGAGTGTGAGGATAAGGACATGTGTACATTATAGGTGTGGGGATAGGGACATGTGTACATTATGAGTGTGGGGATAGGGACATGTGTACATTATGAGTGTGGGGATAGGGACATGTGTACATTATAGGTGTGGGGATAGGGACATGTGTACATTATGAGTGTGGGGATAGGGACATGTGTACATTATGAGTGTGGGGATAGGGACATGTGTACATTATGAGTGTGGGGATAGGGACATGTGTGCATTATGGGTGTGGGGATAGGGACATGTGTACATTATGAATGTGGGGATAAGGACATGTGTACATTGTGGGTGAGGGGATACGGACATGTGTACATTATGAGTGTGGGGATAGGGACATGTGTACATTGTGGGTGAGGGGATAGTGACATGTGTCCACAGTGAGGGAATCCCCAAGCTGTCACCCACCTGAATATCGGAGAATGACGATGACTTCTTGAGCGCCGGTTTCCTCACTACAGCTTCGCCAATGCTGGAGTCCTGGCTGAGCTCGATGGGAGGCACGGGCGGCCGGTGGCGGATGACCAGCCTGTCGGCCTGGCCGCTGTGAGTCTCCTCGTCCTCGTCCTCGTCGTACTCGGCGCTGTCCGCGGTGAAGGATCTGACATGGTGCTCCGTGCTGAACCGAAGCTGCTTTGGCGACTTCGGAGTCAGCGGCGGCTGTGGCTGCTGCCGGTTAGACGGCGACGGGTCTTCGGCTGGCGGCGGCGGCTGCTGCCTCTGCGGCGTGGCGTCGGTGGTCCGCCGGAGGAACCTGGCGCCGTCCTGGCCGATGCTGTGGCTCTCGCTCTCGCTGAGGAAGTCCAGGCTGGCGCGGTGCCGGTACAGCTGGTGCCGGGTCTCGTCTTCGGCCTCAATAGCTTCGGCGGCCGTCGGCTGCAGGCGGGCCTTGCGCGACTTGGGCCGGTCGGGGTCGGTCAGGCTGGAAGACATGCTGGTGGAGACGGCGGCCGCCTGCTGCTGCTGCTGGGGCCGCTGCGAAGTGAGGCGGCTGGCCTTGTCCAGCACTGCGCTGTGCCGACCTGGCGCCGACTGCTGTGGCTGCTGCGGCTGCTGCTGGCTGCTGGTCCGCTTCGGCGGAGCTGAGCTCGGCTGCGGCTTCGGCGGCTGCTGCTGCTGCTTGGAGCTGCTCGGCGCCGCCGTCTTGGACTTCAAAAACCGACTGCCAGCGGCGGCCCGGGCTCCGCCGGAGCTGCTGCTGGTGACGGAGACGTCGCTTACATCGGAGCCCAGGTGGACTTTTTTGCGACGGCGCTGCGGCTGCTGCTGCGGCTTGGCCTTGCGGTCCGCCTCGGTGGACAGGGTGGTCTGCTGCCGCACCTCCTGCAGGAAGTCGTTCAGCTGCGCCTCCTCCGTCTCGGCGCTCTGCCGCCGATAATCACCGCGGAGCTGCCGGCTGGTGCGCTCCAGCAGCTTCGATGTGGACGCTCTGGTGGGGATCGCCTGGAACAGGGCAGTGCGCCTGACAGTGTCTGATACAGAGCTGACAGCAGTTCCCTCACTGACACAGAGCTGACAGCAGTTCCCTCACTATGACACAGAGCTGACAGCAGTTCCCTCACTGACACAGAGCTGACAGCAGTTCCCTCACTATGACACAGAGCTGACAACAGTTCCCTCACTGACACAGAGCTGACAGCAGTTCCCTCACTATGATTCAGAGCTGACAGCAGTTCCCTCACTGTGACACAGAGCTGACAGCAGTTCCCTCACTATGATTCAGAGCTGACAGCAGTTCCCTCACTGTGACACAGAGCTGACAGCAGTTCCCTCACTATGATACAGAGCTGACAGCAGTTCCCTCACTATGATACAGAGCTGACAGCAATTCCCTCACTATGATACAGAGCTGACAGCAGTTCCCTCACTATGACACAGAGCTGACAGCAGTTCCCTCACTATGACACAGAGCTGACAGCAATTCCCTCACTATGACACAGAGCTGACAGCAGTTCCCTCACTATGACACAGAGCTGACAGCAGTTCCCTCACTGACACAGAGCTGACAGCAGTTCCTTCACTATGACACAGAGCTGACAGCAATTCCCTCACTATGACACAGAGCTGACAACAGTTCCCTTACTTTGAGACAGAGCTGACAGCAGTTCCCTCACTGTGACACAGAGCTGACAGCAGTTCCCTCACTATGACACAGAGCTGACAGCAGTTCCCTCACTATGACACAGAGCTGACAACAGTTCCCTTACTTTGAGACAGAGCTGACAGCAGTTCCCTCACTGTGACACAGAGTTGACAGCAATTCCTTTCTCTAAGCTAGAAAAGCTACAGACTAAAGAAGCAAAGAGCAAAGCAGAACAAAGAGCTGTACACACACGTGTGCCATGGCTATTTATAAGAACATTGACTCAGGTTTTGCATGGTAAAAAAACTAACCGAGTGACAAATGAACATCGACTGCCTAGTTGAAGCTGCTGACAAAAGAAATTATTAACGGAGAAAAACTGAAGCAGAAGACGAGTTCACAGCTACAGGGGGGCAGTCAGTTGGGAGGCTGTGAGACTTATCTCAGCGACTGCCATTAAAAGTGCATTTGTACTTATTGCAGAAGCTGAGACCTTCGCGCTACAAAAATACACAAACGACTCAGCCTTCAAAATCGTAGGAATCGTTAAGTACACTTCAAGCTAGTCTAGGTGTGAGCAATCCATCCAACTGAACAGAAGAAAGTGCAATTGAAGACTTAAAAAAGGGATCTGGGTTGAAAATGACGAATAGCAGATAGCAGGGCTGTTGCAAATACTGACTGGCAGGAGATGCAAAACGCATCACAAGAGCTGAGGTGTGCAGCGGCATCACTAGATACACAAAGCTGTTTGATGGACAGGCGGGAGAGCTCCATGGAGTGTAAAAATATTCTCTGCTCTGGTCAACTGAGTCTAAGTGGCCAGGTGGGAAACCGCAAGAGCAAAGAGTGATTCACATGGGAAGGGGATTGAAAAACACACTTTCTTAAACAAATGATCAACACAAAATCCCTACAGGTATATCAAGGACATTGCAGGACGAATAAAAAAAACAAAAAGGTAAAAACATATTTTTCGGATTGCAGGAATTAATCATGGACTCAGAACGAATGTTCGCACAGCTGCTTAATAAATTTTAAAATGAGATTCACAACGCAATAAAAATGTCTGTGATAGGGGGTGAATAATGTTCCAAGTTAAGAGAAAACCTTTTATTTGTTGACATTTCAATATGGGCTGTAGAAAAGTCCGTGCAGTGGGTGTACATTGGGGCTGGTAGCTGCAGGTGTGAGTGTACATTGGGGCTGGTAGCTGCAGGGTGTGAGTGTACATTGGGTCTGATAGCTGCAGGGTGTGAGTGTACATTGGGGCTGATAGCTGCAAGGGTGTGAGTGTACATTGGGTCTGATAGCTGCAGGGTGTGAGTGTACATTGGGGCTGGTAGCTGCAGGGTGTGAGTGTACATTGGGGCTGGTAGCTGCAGGGTGTGAGTGTACATTGGGTCTGATAGCTGCAGGGTGTGAGTGTACATTGGGTCTGATAGCTGCAGGGTGTGAGTGTACATTGGGGCTGATAGCTGCAAGGGTGTGAGTGTACATTGGGGCTGATAGCTGCAAGGGTGTGAGTGTACATTGGGTCTGATAGCTGCAGGGTGTGAGTGTACATTGGGTCTGATAGCTGCAGGGTGTGAGTGTACATTGGGTCTGATAGCTGCAGGGTGTGAGTGTACATTGGGTCTGATAGCTGCAAGGGTGTGAGTGTACATTGGGGCTGATAGCTGCAAGGGTGTGAGTGTACATTGGGGCTGATAGCTGCAAGGGTGTGAGTGTACATTGGGGCTGATAGCTGCAAGGGTGTGAGTGTACATTGGGGCTGATAGCTGCAAGGGTGTGAGTGTACATTGGGGCTGATAGCTGCAGGTGTGAGTGTACATTGGGGCTGATAGCTGCAGGGTGTGAGTGTACATTGGGGCTGATAGCTGCAGGGTGTGAGTGTACATTGGGGCTGGTAGCTGCAGGGTGCGAGTGTACATTGGGGCTGATAGCTGCAAGGTGTGAGTGTACATTGGGGCTGATAGCTTCAGGGTGTGAGTGTACATTGGGGCTGATGGATTCAATATCATATGGATACTTTGATAATGTGTTACAGAGACACTAGTAGAGTAATTGTGAGCCAGTGTGAGAATAGTTTGACTTTAAAAAAGTAAAATAAAGTTACAAGCCACAGGATTACGGCAAAACAGAGTAAAAATTGCATTTTAAAATCAGCTAACAAGCCAATCGCACAACTGACTAGATGATTCGGTTTGATATTTCTAAAAGTACAGAAAGCGCGAACGCTGGGATAGAGAATTAAGAATGTGGTTAGTAAATAAAAAGACGAGTCCAGAGCAAGCATCTGACGAGTGCCGTAACGAGAAAATTGTGACTGTCTGCAAAAGTGACATTTTAAACACAAAAGTTCCTTGAAAAATTAACACTGAAAAGTTCAGAAGTAAAGCCTGCTTATGCTACTTAGATCATTAGGCCGCTAGTAACGCTAATATGCATCTTGCCATGATAATTAGGCACCTGGCCACGGTAATTAGACATCTAGCCATGATAATTAGGCATCTTGCCACGGTAATGAGGCATCTAGCCACGGTAATTAGGCCTCTAGCCACGGTAATTAGGCCTCTAGCCACAGTAATTAGGCATCTAGCCACAGTAATTAGGCCTCTAGCCACAGTAATTAGGCATCTAGCCATGATAATTAGGCATCTGGCCATGATAATTAGGCATCTGGCCACGGTAATTAGGCATCTAGCCATGATAATTAGGCATCTGGCCATGATAATTAGGCATCTGGCCACGGTAATTAGGCATCTAGCCACGGTAATTAGGCCTCTAGCCACAGTAATTAGGCATCTAGCCACAGTAATTAGGCATCTTGCCATGATAATTAGGCATCTGGCCATGATAATTAGGCATCTAGCCACAGTAATTAGGCATCTTGCCATGATAATTAGGCATCTGGCCATGATAATTAGGCATCTGGCCACGGTAATTAGGCATCTTGCCACGGTAATTAGGCATCTGGCCACGGTAATTAGGCATCTGCCCACGGTAATTAGGCATCTGGCCACGGTAATTAGGCATCTGCCCACGGTAATTAGGCATCTAGCCACGGTAATTAGGCATCTGGCCACGGTAATTAGGCATCTAGCCACGGTAATTAGGCATCTGCCCACGGTAATTAGGCATCTAGCCACAGTAATTAGGCATCTGCCCACGGTAATTAGGCATCTAGCCACAGTAATTAGGCATCTGACCTCGGTAATTAGACATCTAGATACGCTAATTAGTTATCTAGCCATGACACGCTCGCAATTAGGCATTAGCTAGCGACTGACAGATCAAAAAAGGTGACTAGGCAAGCCAAACAGGCACTCAGCCAGCGGTTTTCAGTCAGTCCCGCGGCACCGAGGCCCGACTGTCCGGCTGCTGCTGGTCCGAGGCGGCGCCGGCCCCGGCTGCCGAGGCCTTCACCAGGAAGGACTCGATCTTGGCGATGCACGCGTCCTGGTATTCGTGCTTCCAGCTGAGATCGAGACAATGAAAAAGAGGTTTGAATGCGACAATGTACAGAATGATTTGAATTCTCTGCTCCTCTGGGTGTGCGTGTTTCAGGCCCCTCTCTCCTCACCTCCTGATTGGCTGTCCGTTCTTACGTTCTTAGTCGTGCTCCTCACCTCTCCGACTCCACCCTGTGCCTTCGCCCCTCTTCATCTCTTCCCTCTCCCCACCCTGTGCCTTCGCCCCTCATTTCTCCCCTCTCCCCACCCTGTGCCTTCGCCCCTCTTCATCTCTCCCCTCTCCCCACTCTGTGCCTTCGCCCTCCTCATCTCTCCCCTCTTCACCCTGTGCCTTCGCCCTCCTCATCTCTCCCCTCTCCACCCTGTGCCTTCGCCCCTCATTTCTCCCCTCTCCCCAACCTGTGCCTTCGCCCCTCATTTCTCCCCTCTTCCCAACCTGTGCCTTCGCCCCTCCTCATCTCTCCCCTCTCGCCACTGTGTCTTCGCCCCTCATTTCTCCCCTCTTCCCAACCTGTCTTCGCCCCTCATTTCTCCCCTCTCCCTAACCTGTGCTTTCGCCCCTCATTTCTCCCCTCCACCCTAAGCCTTCGCCCCTCCTCATCTCCAGTCTCCCCCAATGCGTGCAGAGCTTACAGCAGTATACAACTGTATATTGTATATACAGTGCACTAGTAGGTAGAATATGCAGAATGATACTAGCTGTAACGAGTAAAAAGAAGTTGAAATCAGATCAGCCGAAGGCCGCGGTTTCCTGTCACTAAACCAGACCTTAAAGTGCCCATAAATTTCCTAATCTGAGTAGTTCAACGAGAAACAAGAGCATGTATAACTCGGGCTTAGAATAAATGTTCTCAAGTTCTTGCCCAAATTCGGATGTAGTTAAGCGAAGCACACAGGAGACGGAGGAGAGAGGGGACCCTAGCAAGAGCACAGTAGCCTCCCCGAGTCGATAAAGATCGGTGAACGCCCAGCGAGCACGCGATCTCAATGATGAAATAGTCTGCAGGACAACCGGAGCTGAGCCCAGTCCAGGTCGGAGTAGGGGGGGGGGGGTTATTAAAAGTGCGAGCGCCTCTGTGCCTCTCCCCTTTGCCGAGCTTCTTCTCCTGTGAAGCAGCAAAGCACGGCATTAGATAAATTTCAGCCGCCGGTCTGGCAACTCGGCGTTTGCTAATAAAATTTCCGCGCAGGACAGCCGCCCACCCCCTCCCAATGGGATCAGCGAGGCCGAGTCCAGACAAGGGGAGATGTTGATTTTTAATTAATTTAATCCTCGAGACGGCATCTGTAAGAGTTGCTCAAAGGGTATCTGACAAACTGTTATCTACCGGCCTAGGCGGTAGGTAAAATTGCCTCGCAGGGCGGACGAGCGAAACCAAGAAAGGCAGAAGAGTCTGAGCGTAAGCTGTGAGCAAGTTCTTGCTTGGATCGAGGTAAATTTCCCGCATTGATAGAAGTGCTTTTGCTAATAGATGATGTCCGAAAAATGACTTTAGGAAATTAACCATAGGGAAACCCCAGCTTTGATGGGATGAGATACGCTCGTACAAGCGTTAGTGCGTCCCGACACCCGACAAGCTTCAGTGTATAAAAGGGAAATTTCAATATTAGTATAGGCGGTAAATCCCAGTATTTAATGTAAGGAAAGCCCCGCTTTAGCGTACGCAAGAAAGTCCCGTTGTTAATGCGTGTATGGAAATTCGTGAGTTATTATGTACGCGAGGAAATCCTAGCCTTATTATGTACGTGGGGAAATCCCAGCTTTAGTAATGTACGTGGGGAAATCCCAGCTTTAGTGTATCTAAGCAAATAGCGCTTTAGCGTACGCAAGAAAGTCCCGTTGTTAATGCGTGTATGGAAATTCGTGAGTTATTATGTACGCGAGGAAATCCTAGCCTTATTATGTACGTGGGGAAATCCCAGCTTTAGTAATGTACGTGGGGAAATCCCAGCTTTAGTGTATCTAAGCAAATGCGTAGAAAAATTCTTGCCTCAGTCTAGATTGGAAACTCAAGCATTAGTGAGCGTGGTAAATCCAGGCCAACTAGTGCATATGAGGCAGCCGGCCCTCGACGTACAGCCTGGAAAAAACATTCAGATAGGAGCAGACTGGAAGCAACTCACGGCACGCTGTTGTAGGCCTGCAGGCAGCGGATGTCCTCGGGTAGCTGGTCGGGATCTGGGAACACGAACCCGGGATCCAGCACTGGGATAATGTTGCAGCCGGAGCTCAGCGCCACCGACAGCTCCTTGTGCAGCCAGTCGGCCCCGTCGTTGTCGCCAATGCAGCGGTCCAGAGCGCCGGGCGTCAAGACGACGATGAAGTTGCGCGTGTTGGCGATGCTGTGCAGCAGCTGATCGTCGAATCTGCCAGACGGCAGGCGGTAGACGTCAAGGAAGACGGTGTGGCCCCGCAGCTGCAGGTGCACGCGCAGCAGGGAGGCCAACAGGGCGCCGCCCTCGCGCCGATAGCTGACGAAGACGTCCGGGCCGGGCGCGGGCTCCGGCTGCCGGCTGGCCGCCCGCAGGATTCGCAGCCGGTGGACGGCTCCAGAGACGCCGGCATCGGCTAGCATGGCGTCACTGGCGGAGGCCAGGAGGCGGCGGTCGCAGCCGGCGGTGAGCAGGGCGTAGGCGAACTGGACGCTGTCCTGGCCAACGCAGCGGCGCAGCCAGCCGGCCAGGCCGGACGGGTCACAGGGCGAGTAGTCGGTGGAGGTGCGAAGCTGGTCGATCTCGCGCATCAGCCGCTGGCGCAGGAGGCCGTTGCTGAGGCCGATGGAGTCGCGCAGGTCGGCGTCAGTGATGCGGAGCAGAAGGTCACCGTCGACGCGGGAACGGGAAAATCTGAAGATGGTAGCGCATCGAAGGGAATCCTGGCACAATGTACATTGAAGGAAATCCCAAACCGATGTACATTGAAGGAAATCCCGAACCGATGTACATTGAAGGAAATCCCGAACCGATGTGCATTGAAGGAGATCCCGAACCGATGTACATTGAAGGAAATCCCGAACCGATGTGCATTGAAGGGAATCCCGGACCGATGAAAACACAGAACAGAATCCCCGATATTGTAGCTCCTGCATAGAAGAAAGGAAATGAATCAAAGTGATGCCCAGTTGCACATAAAAGGTCCCTCACCTGTCGACCAGCTCGGGAAAGCCAACCTGCTGCAGCCAGAGCTGGACGTCCCGCTCCGACCAGAGACAGGCGGCCGCCGGGAACCGATGTGGCAGCTCCTCACCCAGGGTTTCCAGAGCCTGAGTGGCGAATCGAGCCGCTAGATGGTTGGTGCCGGCCGCGGTGCGGCGGAGAAGCGGCAGGGCGCCGATGTCGGCGAACAGGCCGGCTTTGGCCTGCTCCTGCTTCACCACCGCCTCCATGGCGAAGTGGAAGGCGGCCAGGGCCTGCGCCTCGGCCTGGTCGCAGGCCAGCAGAGTCATGAGGCGCTGCAGCCAGCCGGCCGACCTGCCCTGGGCGTGGCCCTCGTCAGATCGACGGAATTCAGCGGGCGAATGGGACAGCAGCCAAGGCCGGACCAGCTGCAGGGTGCCGCTGCTGGCCACGGCGTTGGCGAGCTCCCGGTTGACGGCCAGCACGCAGATGGCCAGACAAGCGTAGTACTGCACCACCTGCGGGCGGGTGCGGTGCCGGGGAGATTTGAGCTAGGGCTAGGGCTGGGGCTAGGGCTAGAACTAGGGTTAGGGTTAGGGCTAGGGTTATGGCTAGGGTTATGGCTAGGGTTATGGCTAGGGCTAGGGCTAGGGCTAGGGCTAGAACTAGGGTTAGAGCTAGGGCTAGGGTTATGGCTAGGGCTAGGGCTAGGGTTATGGCTAGGGCTAGGGCTAGGGCTAGAACTAGGGTTAGAGCTAGGGCTAGGGTTATGGCTAGGGCTAGGGCTAGGGCTAGAACTAGGGTTAGGGCTAGGGCTAGGGTTATGGCTAGGGTTATGGCTAGGGCTAAGGCTAGAACGAGAGTTGAGGCTAGGGCTACATGTATGGTTATGGCTAGGGTTAGGGCTAGGGCTATGTTTATGGCTAGGGTTATGGCTAGGGCTATGGCTAGGACTAGGGTTAGAGCTAGGGCTAGGGTTATGGCTAGGGCTAGGGCTAGGGTTATGGCTAGGGCTAGGGCTAGGGCTAGGGCTAGAACTAGGGTTAGAGCTAGGGCTAGGGTTATGGCTAGGGCTAGGGCTAGGGTTATGGCTAGGGCTAGGGCTAGGGCTAGAACTAGGGTTAGAGCTAGGGCTAGGGTTATGGCTAGGGCTAGGGCTAGGGCTAGAACTAGGGTTAGGGCTAGGGCTAGGGTTATGGCTAGGGTTATGGCTAGGGCTAAGGCTAGAACGAGAGTTGAGGCTAGGGCTACATGTATGGTTATGGCTAGGGTTATGGCTAGGGCTAGGGGTAGAACTAGGGTTAGAACTAGGGTTATGGCTAGGGCTAGAACTAGGGTTATGGCTAGGGCTAGAACTAGGGTTATGGCTAGGGCTAGGGTTATTGCTAGGGCTATGGTTATGGCTAGGGCTAGGGCTAGGTTTATGGCTAGGGCTAAGGCTAGAACTAGAGTTGAGGCTAGGGCTACATGTATGGTTATGGCTAGGGTTATGGCTAGGGCTAGGGCTAGGGTTATGGCTATGGATAGGGTTAGGATTAGGGCTTACGGGGATTGGCCCTCAAGGCTGTTAATGGCACAAGCACAAGCAGATCCAAACCAAGATTCCAGTTTAGCTCTAAAATAAATGTGATTGCACTTGGAATCGAGTCTGGGCCGCTGGCACATAAGAGCGCCGCGCTGGACCACTAAGCTACGCCCCCCCCCAGGGTTAGGCTTCCCGTCGGTCAATAAACCGAGTCACTCAAGCATTTATTGCCCTCGCACAGAGATAAATGGGGAATGCTATAACTTATATGCTTTATTCCCCCAATTTGGGATTTTTTTGTAGTACTATTATTGGGTAATTATCAGCAAAAAGGGCAGTTTAAAGGCATTTGTGCTCATTTGTCTTGCTTTTTTGTTTAGTAAATTTGTAGGCACTCTCCTACGCCAAAGGACGAAGGTTCGATTCGCGAGGAATGCTAGCCTGCTGGGACGCTAGATAGGCCCAGAGCAGTCAGGCGACAAAAGTACACCCGATAGCTCACCTGGTCGTGCGTGAACGCCAGCGGGAACAGCCAGTCTGCCACCTTCTGCGCCGCCATCAGCCTGTGAGCCTCCCGGTCGCCGAACAGAGCAAGGTTGGCCAGAGCCTGGGCGCAGTGCCGCTGCAGCACCGGGTCCCTGGCCTGGCAGGCCCGCAGTAGCAGGTCGAGGCCGCCCAATTTGAGCACAGTTGAGCACATCGCGGCCGAATGCTTGAGAAGAGCTTCCAATACGGCAACGGCGGCGCAGGCCAGGGCGTCCTCGGTGTGCACTGCCTGCAGGCCGAGGGCTACCACACAGCGGACCGTGTCCTGCCCCAGACTGCCGATATTCTCCCGGGTCAGCGCCTGGCCCAGCAGGCCGGTGGCGGCCAGAACGAGGTCCTGGCTGCTGCCCAGCTGGTGCTCGCCTATCACGGACTCCAGCGTGCGCAGCAGCGACTCCTGGCGCAGCCGGTCGCACAGGGCGGTCCCGTAGTCGCGGCCCCAGCGCGGGGTTCGCCAGGCCTCGTCCAGGAGGCGGCGAACACCGGACAGCGCGGCCAGGCGGGCCTCCACAACGGTGGACCCGCCGGCTTCGCCGTCGCCCTTGGCAACGCTGGCCAGCTCGTCCAGGGAGGCCAGCAGCTGATGCAGCCGGTCAGCCTCGAAGCCCGGCTTCTCAAGGCATTCAGCGAGGTCGAACTCCGGCTCGACGTCCTCAACGAATGCGATCGCGTCCTGCGGGTGGGATGCGGGCTCAGCTGCTGCGGTAGCTGCGCCTGTCTGTCTGGTTTGCCTGTCTATCTGGTTTGTCTGTCTGTCTGTCTGTCTGTCTGTCTGTTTGCCTGTCTGTCTGTCTGTCTGTCTGTTTGCCTGTCTGTCTGTCTGTCTGTCTGTTTGCCTGTCTGTCTGTCTGTCTGTCTGTGTGTCTATCTGTGTGTACACACATGTACAGACATGTCTGTCTGTCTGTCTGTCTGTCTGTCTGTCTTTCTGTCTGTCTGTCTGTCTGTCTGTCTGTCTGTCTGTCTGTCTGTCTGTCTGTCTGTCTGTCTGTCTGTGTGTCTGTCTGTGTGTCTGTCTGTCTGTCTGTCTGTCTGTCTGTCTGTCTGTCTGTCTGTCTGTCTGTCTGTATTTTGTCTGTATCCGAGTTGATTTCCTTGCCTGCCCCCAGAAGAGCAAGCCAATTAAATCGAGAATTAAATGCGCAATGCGAATTCTATCGAAAGGCTTCGATAATACACGGCAATAAATCTATAAATATGAATAGCTATTTAGCTAAAAGTACTTCTATGGATAATAAAGACAGACACCGGAATCTGTCCTAATGAGAAGCATAAAAAGGAAAATCTGAGAATTCACAGGGCTTTTGCACGCGCCGCCTATTAGTTGCCTAGCAATCGGCTTCCCCGCCCCCGCTACTCATCAAAGACAAAGAGAGGCCGCCCTTGACTAAAACTGTGAGCATCACGCGCCGCGAATCAGCTTCGGACTTTCTATGCCGCCTGTCCTTGGCATAAAGGGCGAAGCAATTAGTTCCAAAGCCACTTGAGTAGGCGGGGTCTGTTGCTCAAGGCTTTAGCTGAGTCTTATTCAGTATTCAATCAGTGACCAACTCAGTGACTATTGAATCAAGTCGCTATTGAATCAGTGACCAACTCAGTCGCTATTGAATCAGTGACCAACTCAGTGACTTTTGAATCAAGTCGCTATTGAATCAGTGACCAACTCAGTCACTATTGAATCAGTGACCAACTCAGTCGCTATTGAATCAGTGACCAACTCAGTCACTATTGAATCAGTGACCAACTCAGTCACTATTGAATCAGTGACCAACTCAGTCACTATTGAATCAGTGACCAACTCAAGTCGCTATTGAATCAGTGACCAACTCAAGTCTCTATTGAATCAGTGACCAACTCAGTCACTATTGAATCAGTGACCAACTCAGTCACTATTGAATCAGTCACCAACTCAGTCGCTATTGAATCAGTCACCAACTCAGTCGCTATTGAATCAGTGACCAACTCAGTCGCTATTGAATCAGTGACCAACTCAGTCACAATTGAATCAGTGACCAACTCAGTCACTATTGAATCAGTGACCAACTTAAGTCGCTATTGAATCAGTGACCAACTCAAGTCACTATTGAATCAGTGACCAACTCAGTTGCTCTTGACTCAGTGACCAACTCAAGTCGCTATTAAATCAGTGACCAACTCAGTCACAATTGAATCAGTGATCAACTCAAGTCGCTATTGAATCAGTGACCAACTCAAGTCGCTATTGAATCAGTGACCAACTCAAGTCGCTATTGAATCAGTGACCAACTCAAGTCGCTATTGAATCAGTGACCAACTCAAGTCGCTATTGAATCAGTGACCAACTCAAGTCGCTATTGAATCAGTGACCAACTCAGTCACTATTGAATCAGTGAACAACTCAAGTCACAATTGAATCAGTGACCAACTCAGTCACTATTGAATCAGTGACCAACTCAGTCACTATTGAATCAGTGACCAACTCAGTCACTATTGAATCAGTCACCAACTCAGTCACTATTGAATCAGTCACCAACTCAGTCACTACTGAATCAGTGACCAACTCAAGTCTCTATTGAATCAGTGACCAACTCAAGTCGCTATTGAATCAGTGACCAACTCAGTCACAATTGAATCAGTGACCAACTCAGTCACTATTGAATCAGTGACCTACTCAAGTCGCTATTGAATCAGTGACCAACTCAAGTCTCTATTGAATCAGTGACCAACTCAAGTCGCTATTGAATCAGTGACCAACTCAGTCACAATTGAATCAGTGACCAACTCAGTCACTATTGAATCAGTGACCTACTCAAGTCGCTATTGAATCAGTGACCAACTCAGTCACTATTGAATCAGTGACCAACTCAGTCACTATTGAATCAGTGACCTACTCAAGTCGCTATTGAATCAGTGACCAACTCAGTCACTATTGAATCAGTGACCTACTCAAGTCGCTATTGAATCAGTGACCTACTCAAGTCGCTATTGAATCAGTGACCAACTCAGTCACTATTGAATCAGTGACCAACTCAGTCACTATTGAATCAGTGACCTACTCAAGTCGCTATTGAATCAGTGACCAACTCAGTCACTATTGAATCAGTCACCAACTCAAGTCGCTATTGAATCAGTGACCAACTCAAGTCACTATTGAATCAGTGACCAACTCAGTCACTATTGAATCAGTGACCAACTCAGTCACTATTGAATCAGTCACCAACTCAAGTCACAATTGAATCAGTGACCAACTCAGTCACTATTGAATCAGTGACCAACTCAGTCACTATTGAATCAGTGACCAACTCAGTCACTATTGAATCAGTCACCAACTCAGTCACTATTGAATCAGTGACCAACTCAGTTGCTCTTGACTCAGTCGCCACATTCAGCAGTCCTCCTGTTGAAAACCTCAAAGTTCCTTCAGGCCAACTCTCGGGAGCAGAAATCCATGGGAGGCACACCCCGTGAGACAAACACTGATCTGAAAGACAATCGCGATGCCGCTCACATGCAGGTTATCGGCGGAGCGGCGCAGGAAGTTGCACTGCGAGAAGGACTCGGCGCTGGAGCTGAACACGTACTGATTGCCGACCTCCTGCTGCTGCCTGATGGCCGGCAGGCTGCTCTCAAATTTGCGCGCCTGCGGCCGGCCCGGCTCGTCCGTGTCGGCCAGGCCCGCCTTGGACAGGTCCCAGTACACCCGCGACTGCTCCGAGATCCGGCCGCCGCCTCCGCTGCCACCGCCGATGCCAACAGAGGAGCCGCAGCTGACGCCACCGCCGACGCCAACTCGGCGCCCATCGGCCGCGACGCCCGCCAACTCGCCGACGTTGTCGTCGTCGCCATCGTCGGAGTCGGCGGCGGTGCGATGCCTCGGCGAAGGCCGTTCGACCAGGTTGGCCTCGCTCTTGGACCGCTCGCTGAGGCGCCGGTCAGGCGAGCCGCCGGAGCTGCCGCCGCTGCCAAGGAGGCCAGCCAGCTGGTCGGGCGGCTGCGACACCTCAGCAAAGAACGTGTCGCTGGGCGCGCGCTTCATACCTGCGCCGACGCTGATGCAGTTGACGCTGATGCTGACTGGCGGCGCGGCGGCTGGCGAGTCTGGCGAGCTCTCGCTGGACATTGGACTGGATGAGGCGTCTCGGATGAATTGGGAGGCTGGGAGAGTCTGCACTGCGGCTTGGTTCTGAGTGCTGATGAAAACAACTAGCTCATCAATATTATTGCATAAGTTGGTCATCTAGAAATTTTATAAGCCATCTCATTTACTCCTCCTAGTGGTCTGCTTTTATTATTGTCTAAATTTTAAAAGACCAGCAATAATTCTATTGCTGTTATAACTGTCCATTTATCATAAAAGAGTATTTTGAAGACCAAGTTAAAAAACATAACAATAAAGCTTAAAAATATTTAGCTACTATATTAATACAGTGATAATTATATTTAATATAAATAAAGAAAACAACTAAAAAACTTAAGATTAACATTAAAGAAAGCCTTAGCTAAAACTTCAATAGAAATAAAGTAACTAAAATAAACATTTATTAGCTTAACTAAATTATAAGCATATTATAATGTCTATTTTAAATTAGACAAAAAACATACATTTCATCGGCTCTCTTATAAAAAAGCTAGAACTATTTATGATTATATAGCAAGGAAAACATTATTAAAATAAAAATATAAAAATGGTTTAATACACTAATACTAATATAACAAACAAGTGGTAATACTAATATTAAAAAATATGATATTATAAATAAATAATAAAAAAGTAATCTTGAAGGATAGACCCTTTCATTAAATTAATGATTAATAGAGCCATTTTATGTATTTTATATATTATATGGGTATACATTTGCACTCAATGAAAAAGTTATATAAAAACTTAAGTTATGTATGTACTAATACTATAATGCCTTATATATCAATATAAAATGATAATAATAAGATATTGTTCAAAATGCAAAAGTCTATAGTCAAAATATGCATATCTAATTGAAAGTATATTATTTTATTAAAGAATATAGTAAGATTAATATAAAAAAATTGACAATAGCCCATATAGTAAAGTATATATTAGGCCTAGGCATACATATATTGACATAGGTCATACTCCCCAAAAGAAGCTTAGTATATATTAGCAAAAATGCTATGCCATATTAAGGAATATTTCTATGTATGTCTAGCATGCTTAATTTTTATGCCTGTTTTGACATGCAAGAAAAGAGTAAAAATATAGCATGCTTAGCATGAATTGGCAACTTTGGCCACATCTGATTCTAGCATGCATCTGCCATCTTGCTAAGCATTGATTAATATGTTCTTTTTTGTTTTTAGTAATATTAAACATGATCTCCACAAAAGTGAAAAAGTTGAATTTGGATATGGATAAAATTAGTTAAAATTGACATTCATTAGAATTTCCCTCGCTATAATAAGTAGTAACACTGTAGAAGGACATGAGCTTAGCTTACTAGGCAGGGTATAATGTTATATGCTATATGCTATATGTTATATGCTATAGTAGGCCCCTATGCTATATGCAACATTGTTAACATGGAACAAGAAATAATAAAAAATAATTTTAACCTTTGTACCCTAAAATTTGGTTACTTTTCATGATTGTTGAACAATAGTGCGAGCTTAGCTTACTAGGCAGGGTATAATGTTATATGCTATATGCTATATGTTATATGCTATAGTAGGCCCCTATGCTATATGCAACATTGTTAACATGGAACAAGAAATAATAAAAAATAATTTTAACCTTTGTACCCTAAAATTTGGTTACTTTTCATGATTGTTGAACAATAGCAGCAGATTAAGGTAGGTGGGGGGAGGAAAGGGGTGCAAAGGGCGTGTGCGTGTTTTTCTATGGCTAATCGGATCTATACTTTATCAAATAAATAAACAACCAAAAGCAAAATATCTGCGCCCTATTCAAAATTTCTGGTTAAGCATGTTGTTGAAATACTCGTAAGACTAAGACTAAGAGGCTGTAAAAACTACTTACAGTTTAAAAATGCTTTTTACAGTTTTTACAGTTTACAGTTATTACAATGCTTTAAGTCGTGTTATTAGGTAGGACAATACGATAATTAAAATGTGACATGGATATAATGGAAGTGAAAAGTAATGACATGAAAGCTAAAATGATGTCACAGGATCGAAGCCCGAGTCCCGACGCCGACGGTTTAACCACGGAAATAAAAACACGATAATTCAGACAAAATTAAATGTAGATATTTTTCCATAAAACAGCGCACCAACAAAAAATTTGTCAAACACGGAAAAATTTGTACACACTGGCTGCTTAGAGATAAACAATTACCAAAGACAAAAACATTTGAAACATTTAATGGTATATTAAATAATTTTAGGATCTAGATAGTAAATGAGTGGCTTCAAAAGGCTTTCAACTCACTCTGTGAGTAAAGGAAACTTAGTAAAACAAATTAAAACACTTGCCTTTTCAATACAATCACTACTACTATGTTGCCATAGTCTTTTAATTTAAAGAAGCGTTTTTGCTAAATTTTAAATTAGTGGCTCTATATTTTTTGCAAATATTTAAATGTAGTGTTGCAACGCGCCGAGCTCGCGCTATGCATTAGGCACTCTAATCATGATTCATGAAGCCCACACGAAACGTCAAAACGGACTAAAGCATACCAACTATAGAATCCTTCTATATTTGTTTTTCCTCATCGTTTTTTATTAATCTGATCCCACCTGAAAAAATTAAAACTTTAGAGCTAGTCGCTAGGCCCCCCTACTCCCAGATAGTTTTATTGAAACTGATGCCATAAAAAAACAATTTTTACTGCAGATTGAGATTGTTATTGTATTCATTGGAATCCTGATCTTAGTTTCTAACAGCTACAAAAAATTATGTATTTTTAAATAATAACATGGGCTAAATAAAAATTGTCTCTATCTTTTAATTTTTAGGTACAGTGTGAAGGGACAATTTTGTATTTAATTGAGTCATATTTGGGTGCAGATTCATAAAATTTTGAAATAAGGTACAATTTTTTGTACTGGGTACTGGGACTTTACCCTAGGTCTTTACCCTCCAGAATCTGCCCCTAGGTCTTTACCCTCCAGAATCTGCCCCCTCCCTGGGTCTTTACCCTCTGGAATCCGTCCCCCAGGTCTTTACCCTCCCCTCTAGAATCTGTCCCCTGGGTCTTTACCCTCCCTCCACAGCCTCCAGAATCTGTCCCCTGGGTCTTTACCCTCCTCTCCAGAATCTGTCCCCTGGGTCTTTACCCTCCCCTCCACAGCCTCCAGAATCTGTCCCCTGGGTCTTTACCCTCCCCTCCAGAATCTGTCCCCTGGGTCTTTACCCTCCAGAATCTGCCCCCAGGTCTTTACCCTCCCCTCCAGAATCTGTCCCCTGGGTCTGTACCCTCCAGAATCTGCCCCTTCCCTGGGTCTTTACCCTCCAGAATCTGTCCCCCAGGTCTTTACCCTCCCCTCCACAGCCTCCAGAATCTGTCCCCTAGGTCTTTACCCTCTAGAATCTGTCCCCTGGCCCTGGGTCTTTACCCTTCAGAATCTGCCAATCACTTGGGTCTTTACCCTCTAGAATCTGTCCCCTGGGTCTTTACCCTCTAGAATCTGTCCATATACGTGTGCAACCTAGGGAATCACTTGGCCATTTCTATTGCCAATATTGGCAACACACACATGTAAGTCACTATTGGCTATTAGTAGTCACGTGACTATTCTATCCAATAGTGACTTATATGTGTGTTGCCAATAGAAATGGCCAGGTGAATCCCTAGGTTGCACCCAAGCATAAATCTGTCCCCTGGGTCTTTACCCTCCAGAATCCATTCCTGGGTCTTTACTACATTACTACATTTGTACTCCCATTGATTGTTAGCTCGCTACCACCTCACTTTCCTTTGCTGCCAGTTACCCTTTTTCTACTCTATTCAAAAGTTTGAACTGATGTACTCTATCTAGACTGTGTAAACAGCCACTTACACAATCAGTTTATCTCATTGCTAATTTTTAATTAAGTTGGCAACTAAGGAAAGAAAGTCTCTATTTTTAGTATACAAAACTTTTGTAGGAAAAAAATAAAGTTATAGTAAAGGTGCAGGCTGGATTATAATAATTAAGATTAAGGAAGTTTGTGGGCCATATAGAAAGTCTTTGTGGGCCCGTAGACTAGAGGTTGCCAACCCCTGGTCTATATGTCTATAAGCATTTGTTGCAAGCAAAGCTAATAACAGTTCAATCTACAAATCCTTAGAGACTAAAGTTAAGAGCAACTTATTCATCTAAAAAAGCTGGGAAACAGTTCTGAGAATTTGCTAAAAGAGAGAGTTAGGGACTAATTCATAGAGACATACTAAAGAGTGCACTGTAAAAACCCTCGGTGAGATATGAGAAGTGTCAGATCTCAATAACATTGATTCATGTACTAATATTAGACTCAGGCCATATATTAGATACTACTAAAATAATATATCAAATGCTACCAGAACAATACATTAGACATTAATATTAATACATTAATTATTTTATTTATTTAACATTAACATTAATATATTACTAGAGTAATATATTAGACACTACCAGAATATACATTAGATGCTACCCAGAAATGTATCAGAGAGAAGTTGATAACTAGTTCTAAGAAACAGATAGAAAAAAGAGAGTTAAACTCTACCACAACTTTGATATTAGCAGGTGGCATACATGTGCAACCTTGGGAATCACCGGCCGTTTCTAATTGCAACATGCACATGTAAATCGCTATTGGCTAAGAGCAGTCACGTGATTACTATTCCATCCAATAGCGACTTACATGTGTGTGTTGCCAATAGAAATGGCCAGGTGAATCCTTAGGTTGCGCCCAAGCATGATCCTAGCAAGGCAGGTGGGATTTTAGATTTGAGAGTATAGCCTAATATCAATGAAGTTTATATAGTGTTACTAGTTGGAGCCATTTTGGCAAAATATAGTTTAAGCAAAAAAGTCATTTTACTTATAGACATTTTGGCAAAAAGCTTTAGAAAATTTGTGGTTTTGTTATAACTTTTGAAAAGAATAGCTAAAAGCCATCAAAATGATTGACTCATTGATAAATCTAGTCCTATTAAAAAAAATTGAAAATGAATAGACACGTCAAGGGTCTAGCAAAAAGGCACCAAGGGGCCACTCTCTCAGGTACATGTGCTGCATTCAAAGGGCTAATTTAAAAGTTGCTTTGTTATTTATATAATGAATTATTTATATTTCCATTAAACTTATTTAAAGTTTTTTAGTCATACCTAAATTGTATTGAAAAACTTTATTTTATACTTTAGTAGCAATATTTTCCTATTAATTTATATTTAATACATATGTGGCTATTCTATGTATGGCCACTTTAACATGCATTCCAAAGCACTATGCCAAGTGTCACATTGCACTATGCCTTGCCATGCCAAGCAGTGCCTTACAAAATGCACTGAACTATAAGGTCATTTTGAAAATGTACCAGATGGCTATCTACCATTTAGCAACTTTTTCTAATAGGGGTTTCTAGTATATACTCTGTATGCTTCCCCTCTAAAGCTACTTTTGGTCATAGTCCATATTGCAAAAGGTATAACTAAGGGTATATGCTGGAAAATTCTGGGGTATAAGCATTCTAGCTAGTAAACATCTAGTATACAAAGAGAAAATACAATTTTCTGGCAAAAATACTGGCTTAAAATTCTTAATTATACTTGTTCAGGCTTGTGCTTTGTATACAAAAAGCATTGAATTATGTGACATCATTGCATAAATTCTGTTAAACAATCCTTTGCTATAATAAAATTATGAATTGTTGATAAATTTACAATTATGCAATAAACTAAGTTTTCAAATTATATACTAAAAATTTTTATAGTTGCTACTTGCTAGTAAATGATATACTTTAATCAATATTTGTTACTATTTCGTTTTACTAATATTTTTATTTTTTAAATGGGGTTTCATTTTTTCCAGTTATTTGCTACATCTATTACTTGTTGCATTGTTTTTGTGCTTGTTAATCAGACAATTTTTATTGGCATACAATTTACTAAAACACTTAATTGGCATAAGGTTCCCAACAATTTTTTGTGCTTGGCCTTGAAATAAAATTTGGCAGAGATGCAAGATGAGGTACTGATATTGATAGATTAAAAATCAATAAGTTTATTCTGGTGCTCCTCAAAGTGAGTGTATGAAACATATTCTTAATTAGGTTTGTACTTTAAGGAATGTCCTTTTAAGGTAAATAAAAATACTTGAAATGAGTTAATTGTTTTCAATATATAAATATCTCAGCTTGCACATCTGCCAATTTCATTAAACATATGTGGTCACTGAAATACATTTTTCTAGGGGTCTTCTTTGATATACAACACTTTTGTAGTCAATTGAAAGTAGAGATTTTCACTTTTTAATGACTACAAACTTGTTGATTTTCGGGGTAGGCCTTTAATAATCTATAGACTAAATAATTGATAACCACGTATTTATAAATTCTTTATCTACTACTTGCAGTAAGAATGCAAGTGCACATAGCAGTTGAATTACACGGGCTATAAAATCTGTTCAGCTTCCCAATAGACCGTTGCCTGCTTTAGTTTAGACACGAGAAAGCCCACACTGTGCCTTGTCATTTTCAATGGATAAAGTGCTTGTAAAAGTGTAACCAATCCGCGCTTTTGACTGGGGCTACAACGCAGAAGGGAAGCCACTTTGCCACTATAGTTCAGGCCTATTTGCTCAGGCAGAGGATGCGGAAGGAACTGTTCTCTTTCTTCCGCTGTGAGAACCCTTAGCTGCCAGTTCTCTCTATTTTAGTACCTGAGTTCTGTCTGGCTGCCAGGTACTTAAAAACTGTGTCGCCGCATGACGCTGCATAGTCCCCTCGGCCAGGGACATGCTTTTTCTCCCCCAGCTGCTCTAGCCCTCAACTCCCCCCCATTATTCTCTTTTTCCAGCCTCACAGCTGCATCCATTATCGCTGCTGGGAGGGAAGGCTGGGACTCTGGCATTAATCTGCTGCTCTGTCCCAAACTCCCGGCTCCATTCTTCTCGGACTCAGAATAGCCGCCTCAAGCCCCCCAGAGCGTCAGCAGCCAGCGGCCATGCCCTGCAATTTGCTATCGGCCGGCCAGCCAATTCTGCGGAGGCTTCGGCCCCCGCCGTTCGCCGCACTACAAAATGCTTCTACCGCCAGCCCAGCCTCCTAATTCACCGCCTCCTTCATCTCGACTATTCCAACCGGCTGCAGCTGTTCAAGTTTCCCAGTTCAACTCGGCCTGACTGTCTAATTGTCTGTCTCCAATGCGCCTGTCCCGACTTGGCACCTGTCAGCAGCAGCAGCGAATTCCCATTGTTTGCGGCTAGGGAATTCAAATATCAGGTGAGTATCGCCATAAATATTGAGTTATTTAGTCAGCCAGTTGTACTCAGACTCATCTTTCAGCTAGCCTGCTGACAATTGTCCGATAGCAATGCTTACGGCAGTGCCAGTCTCCATTCGGCTTACTTAGAATCCTAAAAAAGTTTATCCCATCTAGGGAAATCTTTCCATCCAGCTGTCTCCGTGTGTGCGCGCGCGCAGTTTATTTTTCTACAGCTTTCAAATGCCAAGCCTCTTAGCGGGCTGGGGATTCCGACTTGCATTTTTTGGACTTTTTTATTTGCCGCTCCCCCCCTCCCCCACACCCACTGTCTATCGTGGCTGAAGATCTCGGCTGCGGCGATTGAAGGCTTGAAACTTTGACCGCTGTTGGCGGATATTTGTTGTCATTATTCCTGTGGCCCGCTGGAATAAATTCTTCAAGCAGTGGGAAGGGGAGATACTGAGGAGGGGGGAATTCGGGAGAATTCGCTGCGGCCCCGGCCCGGCTCTCTCATTAAAGGTGCGCAGCAAGCCAGGCGGGCCCTGATTGTTGATTAGGGAGGCCCCGGCTCTGGGGCTTCGGTTGGAATCGCATTATTGGAGCCCAGCCCAGCCCGCTGCCTCTCCGGCCTTCTTAGCCGTTCAATTGGATTCATCAGGCCGGCCTGTCCTGATCTCATCGCGTGAGATGATGATGTTGCTTAAGATGCAGCGGGTTTGCAGTCACACTTGAGCTGCGCTATCGAGAGTGAGTCAGCCAAATCAGCCAAGTCATTCCTTGTTAGTTCCCAATTTGAGTTCAGCAAAACACGCATCAGTCATTCCCGAGCTCAAGCCGTCTTGTAAACAAAAATAGGAGATTTTCTCGGCTTTTTTTATTGCGTGACGGCATTTTAGGTGAAGTGTTGATGATGATGGGCCGGGATGCTCAGCTTCTCAGTTGGTACGAGTATAGGGATCCGCTGCTCATCTCATCAACTTTCCATTCCGGGAGTTGGGGGGGGGGCAAGCGACCGCTCGATGCCGCTGCCCGATCCGCTTGCAATCAATGAATGCGGGGAGCTGCCGCTTGTCCTCATCGGTAATCGGAGAGCCCAGCCCCGGGTCTGCATATTTCAAGAGATTCCATTCTGTTGCTAAGTGCCCCTCCTTGCCAGCCTCGCCTCCTGTTACTCGGCTGCTCTCAACGCACACTCTAAAGAAGCTACCTGCGTCTTGGCGCTGGATATATAACTGAGCTGAGATGAACTGGCCTAGAAGCTCTCGTCTTCTCTCCTAGCTGGCCAATCGATGACCATCGAGGTCCTGATGCTTCTGCCGAGCTGTAGGTGCCGCTTCGGGGATCTGCACTCGTATAGACCAGATTCCCCGAGCTGGTTCGGTGCTCCGTCAGAGCAGAAGTCTGGCCGCTGCCTGCTGCGCTTTTAATTGAAAGCACCCGACCTTGGCTTGCTTATCGATCGAGGCTGTTCTCGGAGCCGGGGCTCCTCTGACCGGCTGGGGAGTTCCTCAGCGCTGTTTTGCTACTTTTGATTTATTTTGACTCCTATAGTGCGCTGGATCGGATTCTGTAATGCCCTGTCACGCTGTCTGTTTACAGGCACAACGGTTGGCTGGTCGCAGAATCGAAGGTGACACAGCAGGCCCCGTCCCTAATTTATTCATCGGCTCCGCTAGTTGGCTGTTGCTGTGCAGTTTCGCTGCCAGACGAGGAAACGAGGCTTGAAGGAAATGAAGACGAAGCATCGGGGAGGGGGAGATGAGGAAGGGCAGGCGAGTTCGAGAGGGGAGATTCGCTTCAGCCGATCTAGTTCATCATCTTGTCTTGTATGTCAGGAAATTTTATGAAGGTTGAAGATGTTTTAGCCATGGGAATTCACTTTCCTGGCTTAGGCCGGGCCCCGCCTCCTCCCTGGCTGTTTTACTCGGCCGGGACCAAACCTCAGGAAGGAAAGAATTTTTAATCATTTCCAAGTAGCTTCCACTTTCCCTTTTGCCTGGCTTCGCTCCGTGTATATATTGTGTGCGCAGGGCCTCGGGGCCGGGATGGCGAGGATGGCCCTCCTTCTCTCTTCTCTAACCTCTTTTCTTCACTCGTTTCTCATTCCTGTATGATAGAAGGATGCGGCTGAGACGGGCGGGGGATCCAGGATGAGCGGCGGCAATGCAACTTTGCTACGCGTCCTGTTGGACTGGGACGCCGCCTCCCCCCATTTTCTGACTTTTCGCACTACGGCGGGCGCCATTGCCTTGGCTTATTAGCAAATCCCCTGCCTGTCTGGGCGATCTTGTTTCAGCCAGTAGTTCGCTTCTTTTCCTCTCCCCTTGCTTCGTCACTATCTCTCTCTCTCTTGAGTCCTCGGCCACCAGCGCCTGGTCACTCGGTCTTATCGCTGCTGCCCATCTCATCCCTATGCTTGCTCGGACTTGGGAGCGCACTGTTGCTTTTACTGCCTGCTGCGGCCCGCTTCTTAGCCTCCTTTGCTCCATCTGCCATCCCGGGCTCCTTATTCCCATCAGCTTTCGAGTCATTAACTTGCTAACAGTTGGCTGTTGTTGAGCTCATTCTCTATACTGCCCTGGTGCTCAGTCACTCTCTTAATCCTAACCCAGTGCTTCTGAGCTGAGTGACCTCTGGCATGTGTCTGTGCGACTGTTGCAACTGTAATCACTTTTCACTTTATAGAGGCTGCTACAAAGTGGCAATATGCCAAAAATCATTTGCCCTGTTAGCTGCAGCCATCTCGTGTCCTGCAGCTGCAGCTGGGACTGCTCCGCTCCCCCCACCCACCCCCAGCGGAAACCAATTTCTACCCCGGAAGCTGTCAATCAAGGCCAATGCTGATTGCAGATCCGCAGCCGGCTCTGCCCGGACTAACCAGTTTTTTGGGTTTTTTATGAAGTATCAGCCGTGCTATTCAATATTGACATCAAATTTTGGCTGCTATTTCGGTCACACAGCCTCGCCCCTGACTACGTAGTGTCTTATAAGTGTCACTGTTTTGTTTAGCGGTAAAAGTGCACAATTGTTTTCCCTAGAGAAGCCCCCCCCCTATCTGTTCGGCTTCACCGTGTACGTATCCCACGACTGGGCCTGGCCTGCGGCCTGTGGGATTAGCGGCTTGCCCCGATCCCTGCAGATTAACTAATTGTACCGGACAGACTGGCCGACTGCCTGAAAATCAGTGAAGAAGAATTGGTCCAGAGCCTTGTGAAAAGGAAAATTTCCCGATGGGTTTCTTTCCCCTTCCCTGCCGCGACAGAATATCCTTGTCACGCGTACAGCCTCTGTTGTTATCCCATTGCTGGCGATCCGCTAGCTCTGAGGATTAGTAAACAGTGGGCTCAAATTTCGTAGCATAACTGTTTGTCCCTCGGAGACCAGTGTGTTTACTAGCCGCTGGGTCACCTGTCCGCACCTGGGCTGCGATTTCAACCAGATTTATTTATCTGCCTGTGCCCTTCGATACTACTCAGTTCGGGACACTGCGCCAGCAGCCGCTTGTTCAACAGTCCGCTATTCTCCCGAGGGTTGGGGGGTATGCTGTGCTCTTAGACTATTTACATGCTTCGAAGCCCCCTGGATTCCAATGCCTGACCTGTGGCTGGCTGGAGATCAAGTGCCGAATCAGTGGAGCTGCGCAGTTCAGGCGCGCCTCCTCCGCCTCTATGGCTTTGGAAAGCAAATAAAGCGCTCCTTATGAGCCACTTCCTTCCTCTTCAGACGCCGCCGCCGTCACATGTCCCCATGCTGCCCTACCCGAAGCTTCCCCGTCCCTCCAGCTTCCTGTCCTTAGTTGATGTCGCCTGCGTTCGTGGGGGGCAAGAAATAATTCTAATGGCTCGGATATGGGCTTGGCTTTTTAAGGGGAAATTTTCCCCATTAACGGTAGAGGCGGGCTGAGGGCCAGGTGAAGTTTACCTGATTTGCACCTGACTGACCGGATCCGCGATGCTCTCCGCCGCCTGCTATTCCAGGATGACCGACTACGATATCGTCAGCGAGGACGGCGCGGACTCCAGCCGGTTCCCCGTGCACTCAGAGGAGGCGTTCCAGCGGGGCATCCAGTACAAAGCCAAGTTTATCGGCAGCCTGGACGTGCCGCGGCCGCAGAGTCGCGTGGAGATTGTTGCCGCCATGCGGCGAATCCGCTTCGAGTTCAAGGCTAAGGCTATCAAGAAGCGCAAGGTCACCATATCTATCTCCGTTGACGGGGTCAGCGTCATCTGCCGGCGCGCCCGCAGGCGAGCCCTGTGGCTGGACTCGACCTCGCAGCTGCTCATGCACCACCCCATCTACAGGATATTCTACGTGTCGCACGACTCGCAGGACCTGAAGATATTCAGCTACATAGCCAGGGACAGCCAGAGGAACGCATTCAAGTGCAGCGTGTTCAAGGCCTACAAGAAGGCTCAGGCCATGCGCATCGTGCGCACCATCGGCCAGGCATTCGAGGTCTGCCACCAGCTGTCCCTGGGCTCCAAGGAGGGCCGCAGCGCCGCCGCCTCCAATGCCACCACCAGCCCCGTGCAGTCGCCCGGCGAGTCGGCACCAGCCAAGGTCAAATCGGGTCAGGGCGGCTCGGCCGGCACCGCTGAGTCATCTTCGCCGGCCAAGTCTGTCGCCGCTGCCGAAACCCCCGCTGCAGCAGACAAGAAATCGGCGGCGGACAAGACGACACCGCCTCTCATCAAGGAGGCCGCCGGCTGCGAGGTCAAAAAGCCGCCACTGACGGCGCAATCCTCCGCTGCGACGCCTCTGCCGCCGCCTCCGTCGCTTCAGCTAAGCTCGTCCACCTCCGAGCCGGTGGGCGTTGGCCGGCCCCGTCACACGGTCGGCACCATCACCTCGCCGCTGGCGCCGCTGCCACCCAGCTGGGACAGCATCGGTCTGGATGCCGACGGCCTTGGCGGCATGGTGGCATCGGGCAGCGATCCGGAGGGCGGGCCGCTGTGGCTGCGGCACCGCCAGCAGCTGATCAGGCAGCGGCTGGAGCAGCAGTCGCAGCAGGCCCAGGTGGCCATGGCGCAGGCCCGGCTGCTCAGGGACCAGCTGGCCGCCGAGGCTGCTGCCAGGGTTGAAGCTCAGGCCAGAGCTCACCAGCTGCTCGTGCAGAATAGGGACCTGCTGGATCATCTCAACCAGCTGGTGCACCGCCTGCGTTTGCTGGAGCTCCGGTATCATCAGCGGCCTCCAGAGCTGGACGCCAGATTAGCATCTTCATCGTCTGCAGCTTCGACACTGACAAAGGCACCGTCCGGAGTGTCCGGCCTGCCGGACAAGAGCACCCCGCTCTGTCCGCCAGTTGCACCGCTGGATTTGCCGGAGCTCAAGGCGGCCGAGGACTGCGGGCTGACGCCGCTGGGCGAGGCGGCTCCAGTTCTGTTCGACAGCCTCCTTATGATCTCCGCGGCCTCCACCGCTGCTGCAGTTGCCGCCGCCGCCTCCGCATCTGCAGTTACCACCGCCGCTACCGTCACAGTGGCTGGGGCGCCGGCTTCAGCGGCGTCCCCCGGCGCGCAGAGCGGCTCTCCGGACTCCGGGCACAAGGAGATGAGCGCCGACAGCCTGTCGCAGGCGCTCACCTTCTTAGACGCTTATCCGGGCGGCCAGGCCTTCCGCCTGTCTCACCATCACCATCAGCAGCACCACCAGCACCTGCGGCACCGGCTCAGCCAGCAGCACGGCGGCCAGGACGGCGTTCGCCGATCAACTCAAGTGCCGACTTCGCTGAGCTGCGGCGCTGCTGGGGTAGTCGGAGCCGTCCCCAACGGCGGCGCCCCGGTTCACGGGGCTGCCAATGGCAGTTGCGACAGCGGCGGCGGCCAGTCGGTTGCCAAGGAGACGCCGGTGTCGCTGCCGTCCGGCCAGGGCTTCGCGCCCTCCCTGTCTTGGCCGGTGTCGTTCGCCGACTCGCCGAAACTGGCGCCAAAATGCAGCGTAGTCGCCGCGGTGTCAGCAGCAGCCTCGTCTGCTTTCCGCCCATCAACAGCTTCGTCGACGTCGGCGTCGGCCTCCTCGTCGTCCTACGCTCTGTCGGCCGTCAGAGTCAAGCCGGCGGCGTCAGGCGGAGACAGCCAGCAGCAGCCGCTGAAGCCGCCGCAGGCAGCTGTGGAGCACGCCAAGTCCAAGTCGCTCTGCTCCGCCCCGTCCTCGCTGTCGCCAGCGCATCTCAACTACTCGTTCGAGTGGCACGGCGAAGTGGCTCTGGCCGCCATGGACGAGGGTCTGGACGAGGACTGCTGAGCCGGAATAGAATCGGCTGGGGCTGTCACGTGACTTGGGATTTGCGCAACTTTCTACCTCTGAGCATGCTGTTAGAGTAATCGCATATTAACACATTTATACTCATCGGACCCACTCTATACCTTAAAGATCCCACCTGCTACTTGCGGACCATCGCTGCTGCTCTGAAAAATGCTCTGTCACCGACTGCTGACTTCTGCCTGACCCCTTGTGTGATTTCTTGCATAACTGTGCGCAATGTACAATGCTTATAGTTAGATTGTAATTTAATTTTGCATATTGTATGAATTGAGTGGCGTCCCATTATTTTTTATCCCTCATTAATAGCATTATAAAACCGTTGGTTTCCCCGCTCTGTTACGCCGGACTCGCCGGCGGCGCGTGGTAATTCATTCGCACCTTTTCCCTAATCCGATAGATCGATTGTATTATAGTCTCAGGCCTGCCGGCATAGGGACACTTATTATTATCTTTCCGGATAATCTCTGTCGTTAGGAGTTCTCCGATAATCTAATTGTTGTCAAGCAAGAAACTCTTTAGAAGAAGCTTCCCAGTGTAAAACCCAATTTACTTTGCTGCTGCAACTGCTGTATTCATTTAATTCGTGTTTTCATCTGCCTCGTTGCACCAATCTCGCCTCCTTCGTACATCGGGCTAATTTTGATGTAGACGGATTGCAGAACGATGGGATTATGGTATATAATCTGCTACAGAAAATCTCCCCTTAAGCCACAGAAAATCTCCCCTTAAACCACAGAGAATCTCCCATTAAGCCACAGAGAATCTCCCCTTAAACCACAGAGAATCTCCCATTAAGCCTCAGAGAATCTCCCCTTAAACCACAGAGAATCTCCCATTAAGCCTCAGAGAATCTCCCCTTAAACCACAGAGAATCTCCCATTAAGCCACAGAGAATCTCCCCTTAAGCCTAAGCCACAGAGAATCGCCCCCTTAAGCTACAGAGAATCTCCCAGTAAGCCACGGAGAATCTCCCATTAAATCACAGAGAATCTCCCATTAAGCCTCAGAGAATCTCCCATTAAGCCACAGATAATCTCCCATTAAGCCTCAGAGAATCTCCCATTAAGCCACAGAGAATCTCCCATTAAGCCACAGAGAATCTCCCATTAAGCCACAGAGAATCTCCCATTAAGCCACAGAGAATCTCCCCTTAAGCCTGAGCCACAGAGAATCGCCCCCTTAAGCTACAGAGAATCTCCCATTAAGCCACAGAGAATCGCCCCTTAAGCCACAGAGAATCTCCCCTTAAGCCACAGAGAATCGCCCCCTTAAGCTACAGAGAATCTCCCATTAAGCCACAGAGAATCGCCCCTTAAGCCACAGAGAATCTCCCCTTAAGCCACAGAGAATCGCCCCATTAGGCAACAGAGAATCTCCCATTAAGCCTCAGAGAATCTCCCCTTAAGCCACAGAGAATCTCCCCTTAAGCCTAAGCCACAGAGAATCGCCCCCTTAAGCTACAGAGAATCTCCCAGTAAGCCACGGAGAATCTCCCATTAAATCACAGAGAATCTCCCATTAAGCCTCAGAGAATCTCCCATTAAGCCACAGAGAATCTCCCCTTAAGCCACAGAGAATCTCCCCTTAAGCCACAGAGAATCTCCCATTAAGCCACAGAGAATCTCCCCTTAAGCCACAGAGAATCTCCCCTTAAGCCTGAGCCACAGAAATCGCCCCCTTAAGCTACAGAGAATCTCCCATTAAGCCACAGAGAATCTCCCATTAAGCCACAGAGAATCTCCCCTTAAGCCACAGAGAATCTCCCCTTAAGCCACAGAGAATCTCCCATTAAGCCACAGAGAATCTCCCCTTAAGCCTGAGCCACAGAGAATCGCCCCTTAAGCTACAGAGAATCTCCCATTAAGCCACAGAGAATCGCCCCATTAGGCAACAGAGAATCCCCATTAAGCCACAGAGAATCGCCCCTTAAGCCACAGAGAATCTCCCAGTAAGCCACGGAGAATCTCCCAGTAAGCCACGGAGAATCTATTATAGGCTAAACAGACAGTTCAATTATCTTTCGCAAAGAAGACTCACAGGCCACCCCTTCCACTGTACATACATTGCTCATGTACATGCCCTCTGCTCTCATTGAGTGTGCAGATGTCCATTTTATATTTTCTAGCTACCAGTTTGTTGTGCATCGGTAATTTACACAGACTAACCCTGGCTTCCCTGAGCCCCTTTGTTGCAAGTTGCTTATTGTGTAAACTGCTGTCAGGTGAGGGAGATTGTGCTTCTCTGGCCGGTTGTCGCAGAGCCCCGCAGTTTATCGTGTCGGGACGCGATAATAAATGAAGCAGCTGTACTGAGCACACGAGCAGGCCGCACTGGGCCTAAACCCAGGCCCCTATTGCTCATGCTCTTATTGTTTGAAGTGTTTTCTCTCACCTTGCTTCTTTTTTCACACCGACTTTATAGCTGTGTAAAGTTAAGCCTGCTGTATGGGCTGCTGTGAGCTGAGCTTGGCGAGAATTTGAGCCTCTAACCTCTTCATCAGTTGAGTATTATAGACTGTCCATTGCCGCTGTCCAACACTCCAACACTGTGATCAAACACTGCATCCTATCTCTGTGTGAGCGTGATGAGTTTTCTAAACTGGCCTGAGCTGTTTAATCTTTCATCCTCATTAGTTATGCCCTCGCCTGCCTACCCCCGGGGTCATTTTATTTAGTTTAGCGCTGCTGATCATGCCACAGGGTTGCCGGCTCTGGCATGGGTGGCCCGCTACCAAACTTAATGTATGCTAATTAAGTTGCTTGAGTCTTCGTCATATTGATTAATCCTCTCTATCCCCTATCCGTTTGTATCGGTTCCCCGTCCGCCCGGCATGAATTCATCCCACCGCCATGGGGACTTTTGTCTTTGGCAATTCCGCTGCTTCTTTTCCTACTAAAGGGAAGAGATTAGAGATAGGGGAGAATTCTCCCCGCTGTCTTTCTGTGTGCCAGTCAGTCAACCAGCGGGGGGGGGCTGTCGGGGTTCCCGTGCTGCTATGGGGATTCCGCCTGCTGAGCAGAGGGGGTGGGCGAACGCAGCCTCTTAATCCCCTCAGAGCGCCCACTCAATCGCCCTTTCCCTGCCTCCCACTTTGCCTTCTCCACCTCTTCTTTTCTCTTTCACTCTCACTCAGCTTGTCCCAGTTGAGAGGCTCAAGCGGGCTGGGGAGTAAAATCCCCCCCCCCCAATTGCTGATTAACCGCCAGTCAGTCGGGAAGCTGGGACGCGCGGCTTCATCGCTTTGCTACTGCTGCCTCTTCTCTCGACCTGGGCGCCTGCCTATTCGAATGGCAAAGTCTCTCTCAGCTGGAAAAGTTTAGCGCACCCCTGCCTGCCTATCCCATTTTCTCCCCCGGTCTCATTTCGTCAGCTCCGGGGGCCGCCGCCTCTCCGGTCTTTCCTCCATCGCAAAGTGTAAAATTAGTTGAGCAACCGCCGCTGCCCGGGCGCCCTCATGCGCCGCGTAATTCGATAAAATGAAGGAAAAAGTGGCGGCCCGGACAGGAGGGCGGAGTGGACACCGCTGGGGGGGAGAGTCTTCTGGGAGCCCCGGTAGTCATGAAAATGATGGCGAGCGGGCCAGAGAGGAGCGCCGGAATATCTAATCGGGAAAAATTGAGGCCCGGGCCTCCCCTGCGGCGCCGCCTCGCCGACTTCGTCTGCTGGTCGGAGATGCCCGGGAGCCAGCGGGGGGGGGGGGCGGCGCCGGTCGCAAATCGCATTTCGCTGCGTCTTCGAAGTGAATTTTTGTGCGAGCCGCCGCTCTTCTGCGTCCCACTTTCCATTAACTGCCCATTATCAGCATGGGGCAAGACAAGATATGATGCGAAAGTTTTTCCTACTGCAGCCCTAACCTGGACTCTTGCCCCAAGGCGGAGGACTCTTGTATGTCTGAATACTTAGGAAATTTAACACCGCACCATGATGCACTCTCTTTTAGTGATCTTTACAATTTCCTCTGTAACAGTTTTTCCTACAGAGTCTTTTATTGTAGAAAATTCCCTCTGAAAATCCCCGCTGCAGTCTTTATGCTAGGATGTGATTCCCCCAGACAGTTCCCCCGGTATTTATGCCAGGTGAAAATTATCCCTGACACCCGTCTTTTTGCCAGCAGAGAATTCCCCCCTGACACCCGTCTTTTTGCCAGCATAGAATTCTCCCTGACACCGTCTTTTTTGCCAGCATAGAATTCCCCCCTGACACCCGTCTTTTTGCCAGCATAGAATTCCCCCCCTGACACCCCGTCTTTTTGCCAGCAGAGAATTCCCCCCTGACACCCGTCTTTTTGCCAGCATAGAATTCCCCCCCCTGACACCCCGTCTTTTTGCCAGCATAGAATTCCCCCTGACACCGTCTTTTTGCCAGCATAGAATTCCCCCCCCTGACACCCCGTCTTTTTGCCAGCATAGAATTCCCCCCTGACACCCGTCTTTTGCCAGCAGAAAATTCCCCCCTGACACCGTCTTGTTTCCAGCAGAAAATTCCCCCTGACACCCGTCTTTTTTGCCAGCAGAAAATTCCCCCTGGCAACGCCCCGGTCCTTTTGTCAAGAGAATATTCCCATGGGCCATGGCAATACCCCAGTCTTTACTGTAGCACAGGATTCCCCCTGACACATCTGTATGGCATTGATAGGATTCCCTATTTGGCAATAGCCCGTGTTTATGTCCAGGGGGAAGATTCCCTCTGATAATTCTCCTCCTGTTTCTATTCCCACCAGGCAATTCTGCCTGACACTTGCAATACCGTGGCGGACCTTCAGCCAAAAGCATAATTTTATATTTTTAACTAGGCCTAGTTGAAAGTAGGCAGAGAATTATCGTCACGGGGTTCGACTCCTCTCAGTGGTTCAACTGTGAATTAATCTTCTTATTAGGCAGAGCAAAGCGAAGCGCCTTTCCAAGTAAGCATAGACCCGGCTGCTCATTAAGATTTCTGTCTAGATTAAGCCAAAGCTTCGCTATAAAAACTTGACGCCATGCCATGCTAATCCCTGTTCCGATGGCATTAAAAGACCGCCTGAGAGGCAGGCTCTCATACGAGCGTATTATAACTAAGTTCTAAATTCCCCTGTGGCGCATTAGCGATAAGCCTGCTGTGTCGGGCCGGCCCCAGTAGCCAAAAATCCTCGCTCAAATTTCGCGTTTCCTGCTGGCTGTTTTTCTTAAATAATAAACTGCCAGTTATGAAATGAATTCTGCTATGGCTGGGCGGGGGATCTGCGCGATCGTAATTGCTCATCCCGCTTCAGCCGGGTGACGGGCGGAGGGTGGGGAGGAGACGGCAGAGTTTAATTTAAGATCGCTTTTTGAGGAATTTTATTTTTTATGCGTGATTGGAGACCGGTCTTGAGTCTGGAGAGGGCGGCCGAGGCCAATTAGGTAAATAAGGAAGGCTTTTTGTTGTGTCCCGCTGTGCATCCGGCCTCTTCTGAAGTGCTTCAGAAGCATGGCAGCTTCTCGAATCTGGTTTAGGCGCGGCTTATTAAAAGATTATTGTATTCTGCATGTATTCAGCCATTGAATGGATTGCTAATCTAGCCTATCATGGATGCAGGAATAGAATGGATTGCTAATCTAGCCTACATGGATGCAGGAATAGAATGGATTGCTAATCTAGCCTACATGGATGCAGGAATAGAATGGATTGCTAATCTAGCCTATCATGGATGCAGGAATAGAATGGATTGCTAATCTAGCCTATCATGGGTGCAGGAATATAATGGATTGCTAATCTAGCCTATCATGGGTGCAGGAATAGAATGGATTGCTAATCTAGCCCATCATGGATGCAGGAATAGAATGGATTGCTAATCTAGCCTATCATGGGTGCAGGAATAGAATGGATTGCTAATCTAGCCTATCATGGTTGCAGGAATAGAATGGATTGCTAATCTAGCCCATCATGGGTGCTGGAATAGAATGGATTGCTAATCTAGCCTATCATGGTTGCAGGAATAGAATGGATTGCTAATCTAGCCTATCATGGATGCAGGAATAGAATGGATTGCTAATCTAGCCCATCATGGTTGCAGGAATAGAATGGATTGCTAATCTAGCCTATCATGGGTGCAGGAATATAATGGATTGCTAATCTAGCCTATCATGGGTGCAGGAATATAATGGATTGCTAATCTAGCCTATCATGGGTGCAGGAATAGAATGGATTGCTAATCTAGCTTATCATGGGTGCAGGAATAGAATGGATTGCTAATCTAGCCTATCATGGGTGCAGGAATATAATGGATTGCTAATCTAGCCTATCATGGGTGTAGGAATAGAATGGATTGCTAATCTAGCCTATCATGGATGCAGGAATAGAATGGATTGCTAATCTAGCCTATCATGGATGCAGGAATAGAATGGATTGCTAATCTAGCCTATCATGGATGCAGGAATAGAATGGATTGCTAATCTAGCCCATCATGGATGCAGGAATATAATGGATTGCTAATCTAGCCTATCATTGAGGCAGGAATAGAATGGATTGCTAATCCAGCCTATCATGGATGCAGGAATAGAATGGATTGCTAATCTAGCCTATCATGGATGCAGGAATAGAATGGATTGCTAATCTAGCCTATCATGGGTGCAGGAATAGAATGGATTGCTAATCTAGCCTATCATGGATGCAGGAATTGAATGGATTGCTAATCTAGCCCATCATGGATGCAGGAATAGAATGGATTGCTAATCTAGCCCATCATGGATGCAGGAATATAATGGATTGCTAATCTAGCCTATCATGGGTGTAGGAATAGAATGGATTGCTAATCTAGCCTATCGTGGGTGCAGGATTAGAATGGATTGCTAATCTAGCATATCATGGGTGCAGGAATAGAATGGATTGCTAATCTAGCCTATCATGGGTGCAGGAATAGAATGGATTGCTAATCTAGCCCATCATGGGTGCAGGAATAGAATGGATTGCTAATCTAGCCTATCATGGATGCAGGAATAGAATGGATTGCTAATCCAGCCTATCATGGACGCAGGAATAGAATGGATTGCTAATCCAGCCTATCATGGATGCAGGAATAGAATGGATTGCTAACCTAGCCTATCATGGTTGCAGGAATAGAATGGATTGCTAATCTAGCCCATCATGGATGCAGGAATATAATGGATTGCTAATCTAGCCTATCATTGAGGCAGGAATAGAATGGATTGCTAATCTAGCCTATCATTGATGCAGGAATAGAATGGATTGCTAATCTAGCCCATCATGGATGCAGGAATAGAATGGATTGCTAATCTAGCCCATCATGGATGCAGGAATATAATGGATTGCTAATCTAGCCTATCATGGGTGTAGGAATAGAATGGATTGCTAATCTAGCCTATCATGGATGCAGGAATAGAATGGATTGCTAATCTAGCCTATCATGGATGCAGGAATAGAATGGATTGCTAATCTAGCCCATCATGGGTGCAGGAATAGAATGGATTGCTAATCTAGCCTATCGAGGGTGCAGGATTAGAATGGATTGCTAATCTAGCATATCATGGGTGCAGGAATAGAATGGATTGCTAATCTAGCCTATCATGGGTGCAGGAATAGAATGGATTGCTAATCTAGCCCATCATGGGTGCAGGAATAGAATGGATTGCTAATCTAGCCTATCATGGATGCAGGAATAGAATGCATTGCTAATCTAGCCTATCATGGGTGCAGGAATATAATGGATTGCTAATCTAGCCTATCATGGGTGTAGGAATAGAATGGATTGCTAATCTAGCCTATCATGGATGCAGGAATAGAATGGATTGCTAATCTAGCCTATCATGGATGCAGGAATAGAATGGATTGCTAATCTAGCCTATCATGGATGCAGGAATAGAATGGATTGCTAATCTAGCCTATCATGGATGCAGGAATATAATGGATTGCTAATCTAGCCTATCATTGAGGCAGGAATAGAATGGATTGCTAATCCAGCCTATCATGGATGCAGGAATAGAATGGATTGCTAATCTAGCCTATCATGGATGCAGGAATAGAATGGATTGCTAATCTAGCCTATCATGGTGCAGGAATAGAATGGATTGCTAATCTAGCCTATCATGGATGCAGGAATAGAATGGATTGCTAATCTAGCCCATCATGGATGCAGGAATAGAATGGATTGCTAATCTAGCCCATCATGGATGCAGGAATATAATGGATTGCTAATCTAGCCTATCATGGGTGTAGGAATAGAATGGATTGCTAATCTAGCCCATCATGGATGCAGGAATAGAATGGATTGCTAATCTAGCCTATCATGGATGCAGGAATAGAATGGATTGCTAATCTAGCCCATCATGGGTGCAGGAATAGAATGGATTGCTAATCTAGCCTATCGTGGGTGCAGGATTAGAATGGATTGCTAATCTAGCATATCATGGGTGCAGGAATAGAATGGATTGCTAATCTAGCCTATCATGGGTGCAGGAATAGAATGGATTGCTAATCTAGCCCATCATGGGTGCAGGAATAGAATGGATTGCTAATCTAGCCTATCGTGGGTGCAGGATTAGAATGGATTGCTAATCCAGCCTATCATGGATGCAGGAATAGAATGGATTGCTAATCTAGCCTATCATGGGTGCAGGAATAGAATGGATTGCTAATCTAGCCCATCATGGATGCAGGAATATAATGGATTGCTAATCTAGCCTATCATTGAGGCAGGAATAGAATGGATTGCTAATCCAGCCTATCATGGATGCAGGAATAGAATGGATTGCTAATCTAGCCTATCATGGATGCAGGAATAGAATGGATTGCTAATCCAGCCTATCATGGGTGCAGGAATAGAATGGATTGCTAATCTAGCCTATCATGGATGCAGGAATAGAATGGATTGCTAATCTAGCCCATCATGGATGCAGGAATAGAATGGATTGCTAATCTAGCCCATCATGGATGCAGGAATATAATGGATTGCTAATCTAGCCTATCATGGTGTAGGAATAGAATGGATTGCTAATCTAGCCTATCGTGGGTGCAGGATTAGAATGGATTGCTAATCTAGCATATCATGGGTGCAGGAATAGAATGGATTGCTAATCTAGCCTATCATGGGTGCAATAGAATGGATTGCTAATCTAGCCCATCATGGTGCAGGAATAGAATGGATTGCTAATCTAGCCTATCGTGGGTGCAGGATTAGAATGGATTGCTAATCCAGCCTATCATGGACGCAGGAATAGAATGGATTGCTAATCTAGCCTATCATGGGTGCAGGAATAGAATGGATTGCTAACCTAGCCTATCATGGTTGCAGGAATAGAATGGATTGCTAATCTAGCCCATCATGGCTGCAGGAATATAATGGATTGCTAATCTAGCCTATCATTGAGGCAGGAATAGAATGGATTGCTAATCTAGCCTATCATGGATGCAGGAATAGAATGGATTGCTAATCTAGCCCATCATGGATGCAGGAATAGAATGGATTGCTAATCTAGCCCATCATGGATGCAGGAATATAATGGATTGCTAATCTAGCCTATCATGGGTGTAGGAATAGAATGGATTGCTAATCTAGCATATCATGGGTGCAGGAATAGAATGGATTGCTAATCTAGCCTATCATGGGTGCAGGAATAGAATGGATTGCTAATCTAGCCCATCATGGGTGCAGGAATAGAATGGATTGCTAATCTAGCCTATCGTGCAGGATTAGAATGGATTGCTAATCCAGCCTATCATGGATGCAGGAATAGAATGGATTGCTAATCTAGCTATCATGGTGCAGGAATAGAATGGATTGCTAATCTAGCCTATCATGGGTGCAGGAATATAATGGATTGCTAATCTAGCCTATCATGGATGCAGGAATAGAATGGATTGCTAATCTAGCCTATCATGGATGCAGGAATAGAATGGATTGCTAATCAAGCCCATCATGGATGCAGGAATATAATGGATTGCTAATCTAGCCTATCATGGTGCAGGAATATAATGGA
>NIVC01003550.1:0-7500 GCA_002269645.1 Macrostomum lignano
TTGAGAGTCGCCCCTGATCCCATTGAGAGTCGCCCCCTGATCCCATTTAAGAGTCGCCCCTGATCCCATTTGAGTGTCGCCCCTGATCCCATTTGAGTGTCGCCCCTGATCCCATTTGAGTGTCGCCCCTGATCCCATTTGAGAGTCGCCCCTGATCCCATTTGAGAGTCGCCCCTGATCCCATTTGAGAGTCGCCCCTGATCCCATTTGAGAGTCGCCCCTGATCCCATTTGAGAGCCGCCCCTGATCCCATTTGAGTCGCCCCTGATCCCATTTGAGAGTCGCCCCTGATCCCATTTGAGAGTCGCCCCTGATCCCATTTGAGAGTCGCCCCTGATCCCACTTGAGTGTCGCCCCTGATCCCATTTGAGTGTCGCCCTGATCCCATTTGAGTGTCGCCCCTGATCCCATTTGAGAGTCGCCCCTGATCCCATTTGAGAGTCGCCCCTGATCCCATTTGAGAGTCGCCCCTGATCCCATTTGAGAGTCGCCCCTGATCCCATTTGAGAGTCGCCCCTGATCCCATTTGAGTCGCCCCTGATCCCATTTGAGAATCGCCCCTGATCCCATTTGAGAGTCGCCCCTGATCCCATTTGAGAGTCGCCCCTGATCCCATTTGAGAGTCGCCCCTGATCCCATTTGAGAGTCGCCCTGATCCATTTGAGAGTCGCCCCTGATCCCATTTGAGAGTCGCCCCTGATCCCATTTGAGAGTCGCCCCTGATCCCATTTGAGTGTCGCCCTGATCCCATTTGAGAGTCGCCCCTGATCCCATTTGAGAGTCGCCCCTGATCCCATTTGAGAGTCGCCCCTGATCCCATTTGAGTGTCGCCCCTGATCCCATTTGAGAGTCGCCCCTGATCCTATTTGAGTGTCGCCCCTGATCCCATTTGAGAGTCGCCCCTGATCCCATTTGAGAGTCGCCCCTGATCCCATTTGAGAGTCGCCCCTGATCCCATTTGAGAGTCGCCCCTGATCCCATTTGAGAGTCGCCCCTGATCCCATTTGAGTGTCACCCCTGATCCCATTTGAGAACATACACTCGCAACCCCCCTGATCTGCACTGGCCAGGCGCCTTACTTTTTAACCAAAATGCGACTTACGTATCAAAGGAACCTAAGCAAAAACTTAACGTAATTTTGGGTAAACAGCGAGAGTAACTATAACTTTATTATTAGGGCTAAATGCCTCGTCGTCTAATTCGTATTTTGTCTATTTTTCGGGTGGGCATTTCTGCGACTTACCTTGGCTTGGCCCCTCGCCAGCCGGCCGGCTCGGCCGGGTGTTGCGCATGTATGCTTGAGAATCGCATTTAACCCGATTTTCAGAGCTGCCCCTGATAATTTTGAATAATTCATGATTTGGAAGCAGCAGCCATCGCAAACTTAATTAACTGACAGACGCCTGTCTAGTACTCATCTATTTTGCTTATCTATTCCCCGGGTCTGATATTCGAGCTAACCAAACCGACTCTGCTGTTTTATGATTTATGTGGTTGTATGTACTTTGAAGTGTTTTGCCTACATCGGCCTGTCTGGCTAATTTAATGCATATTGCTATATGCGTACTTTCTGTTCCAATCCTATATTAGAGTCAATCGGAAGGTTCAAAGTGCCTGTGCACTATAACAAGTATTTGTTAGTTATTAGAATTTAAATATGGCTGAACTATGGTTAAACGTCAGTTTTGTCTACTTTAAGTAGTAGAATTAACAAGATTTAATATTTAGCTAGCAATCAAAGCTTAATCCGATATGTATCGAAAAACGTCTATCTAGCAAAAATTGTTTTGCGAGTATTTAGCGAAATTTTGACTACTTATAGTAGACGACTCATATCAGGATACGAGCGTATATTAAAGCGACGAACAGCGACCGATATGTATCGAAATTATTTTAACAGAATTGCTTAATAGTATATAATTGAATTGAGGTTTCTATAATAAGTTGCCGATACTAGATAATTAAATAGCTTAATATTTAGTTATTTTGGTACTAGACCCTAAACCCGATATGTATTGAAAATACGTTTTTGTAGCACAATTGTGTTCATAAAATTTACTCGACTGCAAGCCAATATAAAATGTTTTTCTTTACAATTTAAAGTATTTCGTAGCTTGCCGATATTTATGGTAATTATATTGTATGTATGGTAACAATTTCTTCCAGGCCTGGCAACAAAGCCGATCCCTTCAGCTCCGATCAGTGCAGCGAATTGCGTCGCAGCCTGTTCACCATTATTCGCATCTATATGGGCCATTCGCCTGGCTTTGACGAACTGCAAACCGTGTTTAGATTTATTTACACAGCTGGCAACGATATTTTGGTAAGTAGTCTGTAATGAGTTTGCAAGTATTTTGTAATGAGTTGGTGATTAGTCTGTAATGAGTTGGTGATTTAGTCTGTAAGAGATGGCAATTAGCTTGTAATGAGCTGGTAATTACCCTGTAATGAGCTTGTAATTAGCCTGTAATGAGCTTGTAATTAGCCTGTAATAAGCAGGTAATTAGTCTGTAATGAGCTAGTAATTAGTCTGTAATGAGCAGGTAATTAGTCTGTAATGAGATGGTAATTAGTCTGTAATGAGCAGGTAATTAGTCTGTAATGAGCTTGTAATTAGCCTGTAATGAGCTGGTAATTAGTCTGTGATGATATGTCAATTAGCCTGTAATGAGCTGGTAATTAGTCTGTAATGAGCAGGCAATTAGTCTTTAATGAGCTGGTAATTAGTCTGTAATGAGCAGGCAATTAGTCTTTAATGAGCTGGTAATTAGTCTGTAATGAGCAGACAATTAGCCTGTAATGAGCTGGTAATTAGTCTGTGATGAGTTTGTAATCCAACTGTAAAAAATCTGTTAGGATTTAATAATAATTTGTCTGTAAAGGAGTCTGTAAGTTTTCTGTAATATGCTAGTAATTGGTCTGTATGCATTCATTAAGTTTCAAGTTCTCATTAAGCAGTCAATAATTAGTCGAGTGTTTAGCAGAGCTCATCCCTCAACCCGCAGGTAAACGAGACGCTACAGATGCTAACAGAGTTGATGGATCACGCGACAAAGTCCAGTCAACTGGTGCTGCTGATTTATGAGAAGCCTCTGGCCGCCAGCCTATATTACATGATCGCCAGCAGTGAAGTGTCTATGGCCTGCAAGGCTGACATATTCAAGGTTTGCTTAACTGGTTTGTGATGCTCGGGATTATAGGAAATCGCTCTCATTGGAGAATTCAGCTGGGAATCTATGGCAAATCCTTCCCTCAACTGGGAATCTATGGGAAATCCTCTAATTGGGGAGTTCAACTGGGAATCTATGGCAAATCCTTCCCTCAACTGGGAATCTATGGGAAATCCTCTAATTGGGGAGTTCAACTGGGAATCTATGGCAAATCCCACCAATTGGGCAATCTTGGAAATCCTTCCGATTGGGGAATCTACGATATGTCACAGATTGGGGAACTCAGCTGAGAATCTATGGGAAACCTCTTTAATTGGGGAATTTAAATAGGAATCTATGGGAAATTCTCTCCGATTAGGGAATTTCGCTTGGAATCTATGGGAAATCCCTCCAATTGGGGAATTCAGCTGGGAACTTTGGGAAATCCCTCCGATTGGGAACTCTGGGAAATCCCTCCGATTGGGGAACTCTGGGAAATCCCTCCGATTGGGAACTCTGGGAAATCCCTCCGATTGGGGAACTCTGGGAAATCCCTCCGATTGGGAACTCTGGGAAATCCCTCCGATTGGGGAAGTCTGGGAAATCCCTCCGATTGGGGAACTCTGGGAAATCCCTCCGATTGGGGAACTCTGGGAAATCCCTCCGATTGGGAACTCTGGGAAATCCCTCCGATTGGGGAACTCTGGGAAATCCCTCCGATTGGGAACTCTGGGAAATCCCTCCGATTGGGGAACTCTGGGAAATCCCTCCGATTGGGAACTCTGGGAAATCCCTCCGATTGGGGAAGTCTGGGAAATCCCTCCGATTGGGGAACTCTGGGAAATCCCTCCGATTGGGGAACTCTGGGAAATCCCTCCGATTGGGGAATCGGGGAAATTCCTCGATATAATATCCAACGCGCAGGTCATTCAGAGACCAAAAAACAATGAAGAAATCTCCCAATTCCATTATCCCTATTCCCAGTTCCTGCTGTACCTGATCCGCTCCGACAAGATGGACGCCAAGTACAAGGCGCCGCTGTTCCTTCAAGGCGTCGGATTCGCCGGCCTGCTCACAGCCTGGCAGCTGGACGTCCCGTCCGCGCATTCAACCGCCGGCGTCGACTCCATCGGCGAGGCCGTTATCGACGTATTGGAGGCTTCGCCTAGCGGAGTGGATCGCACCGGCTTCATGGAGCTGCTGACCTACCTGCCCGGCGCTCGGCTGCCGTTGAAACTTCGAGCAGTTCGCGGCCTGCTCAACCTGTTGGTGGCTTCGCCCGATTCCGCCGAGTCTCTGACTGCCGGCGAGCCCGGCTGGCAGAAGCTCGTCACCAAGCTGTGGGTTGCCGCGCCGCCCGCCGGTGACCAGCTGCTGCTGCGGCTGGCCAGCAGTGAGACAATGCAGCAGATCAGCTGCCTGCCCACCGCCGCCGTCAAGGCCGCCGCGGCCGAGGCAGCAGCAGCAGCATCAGAGGAGTCGGCGGCCTCCTCTGACCCGCCGTCAACTCCAACTGCGGCAGCAGCGGCGGAGGCGTTTCGACTGCGGCTGTCCAGCTTCAATGGAACCGACGAGGATGACGAAGATGGCGACGACGGCAATGACGAGCTGCTAGCCGAAGGTGCACCAGCCGAAGTTGGCGAGGTCGACACTGAGCTCGCCGCTGCCACCCTGACGCCGCCGGCTGCTTTGGCCGGTCTGAACGACACCAGCGACGATGCCGCCGCTTCTGCTGCCGCCGCCGCCGCCGCTACCGAAGCTGCCGAAGAGGAGGAGTTCGCCAAGAGCCTGCTGGTGGTGACGCACATTCTGCTCTGGCGCGGTGTACGCGGCAGTGACGACGCCGCCTGGCTTGAACGGATTCAGGTTGAGTATTTGGCTTTTTCTTAGGTTTAAGTTTAGGTTTTAGTTCATGGTTTAGGTTAGGGTTAGGGTAGGTTTAAGGTTTGGCTTAGATTTAGGGTTTGGCTTAGGTTTAGGCTTAGGCTTAGGGTTTAGCTTAGGTTTAGGGTTTGGCTTAGGTTTAAGGCTTAGCTTAGGTTTAGGGTTTGGGCTTGGCTTAGGTTAAGGCTTTGGCTTAGGTTTAGGGTTTGGCTTAGGTTTAGGCTTTGGCTTAGATTTAGGGCTTGGCTTAGGTTTAGGCTTTGGCTTAGGTTTAGGGCTTGGCTTAGGTTTAGGGCTTGGTTTAGGTTTAGGGCTTGGCTTAGGTTTAGGGTTTGGTTTATGTTTATGGTTTGGCTTAGGTTTTGGGTTTGGCTTAGGTTTAGGGTTTGGCTTAGGTTTTGGCTTTGGCTTAGATTTAGGGCTTGGCTTAGGTTTAGGCTTTGGCTTAGGTTTAGGGCTTGGCTTAGGTTTAGGGCTTGGTTTAGGTTTAGGGCTTGGCTTAGGTTTAGGCTTTGGCTTAGGCTTAGGGTTTAGCTTAGGTTTAGGGTTTGGCTTAGGTTTAAGGCTTAGCTTAGGTTTAGGGTTTGGCTTAGGTTTAGGCTTTGGCTTAGATTTAGGGCTTGGCTTAGGTTTAGGCTTTGGCTTAGGTTTAGGGCTTGGCTTAGGTTTAGGGCTTGGTTTAGGTTTAGGGCTTGGCTTAGGTTTAGGGTTTGGCTTAGGTTTATGGTTTGGCTTAGGTTTTGGGTTTGGCTTAGGTTTTGGGTTTGGCTTGGCTTAGGTTTAGGGTTTGGGTTAGGTTTAGAGTTAGGCTTTCGTTTATGATTTAGGTGTGGGGTTAAGGGTAGGTTGAGTTTGGATTAGGTTTAAGGTTTGGTTTTGGCTTAGAATTCGAGTTTTGATTGGTCCCTCATTATCGAGTCCCGAAATCTGATCCCTCATTATCGAGTCCCGAAATCTGATCCCTCATTATCGAGTCCCGAAATCTGATCCCTCATTATCGAGTCCCGAAATCTGATCCCTCATTATCGAGTCCCGAAATCTGATCCCTCATTATCGAGTCCCGAAATCTGGTCCCTCATTATCGAGTCCCGAAATCTGGTCCCTCATTATCGAGTCCCGAAATCTGGTCCCTCATTATCGACCTCAGACTTTTGCAATCCATCCGAAAACGAATTCAGTGTATCAAAGCCCTTTTTTGTCTCACAATTTTTTTCTCAAAATTCCAAAATTTTCTCTAAATTTTAGTCGCCATTTTTTCAGGTCTTTGCTTGTCTCCGAGAAATTTCCGAATCGTACGAGTTGGTTAAGCCGGCGAATTGGATTCGACAAAAACTGCTGGAGGAGATGGTGCTGGCCTGCTATGAGGAGATCAGGCAGACTAGTGAGTTTTGATTGCCTTGTTGTGGGGCTGCTTGATTAATTTTCACTACAGCTTCTCGCTAGCAGTGATCAACTATCCCTCTTTGATTAAATCATTTCAATTCGTTGCTAATCTAGCCAGCATCACTGATGAAGGACTAGAATGGATTGCTAATCTAGCCAGCATCACTGATGAAGGACTAGAATGGATTGCTAATCTAGCCAGCATCACTGATGAAGGAATAGAATGGATTGCTAATCTAGCCAGCATCACTGATAAAGGAATAGAATGGATTGCTAATCTAGCCAACATCACTGATAAAGGAATAGAATGGATTGCTAATCTAGCCAACATCACTGATGAAGGAATAGAATGGATTGCTAATCTAGCCAATATCACTGATGAATGAATAGAATGGATTGCTAATCTAGCCAGCATCACTGATGAAGGAATAGAATGGATTGCTAATCTAGCCAGCATCACTGATGAAGGACTAGAATGGATTGCTAATCTAGCCAGCATCACTGATGAAGGACTAGAATGGATTGCTAATCTAGCCAGCATCACTGATGAAGGACTAGAATGGATTGCTAATCTAGCCAGCATCACTGATAAAGGAATAGAATGGATTGCTAATCTAGCCAGCATCACTGATAAAGGAATAGAATGGATTGCTAATCTAGCCAACATCACTGATGAAGGACTAGAATGGATTGCTAATCTAGCCAGACTCACTGATGAAGGAATAGAATGGATTGCTAATCTAGCCAACATCACTGATGAAGGAATAGAATGGATTGCTAATCTAGCCAGCATCACTGATGAAGGAATAGAATGGATTGCTAATCTAGCCAGCATCACTGATGAAGGAATAGAATGGATTGCTAATCTAGCCAGCATCACTGATGAAGGAATAGAATGGATTGCTAATCTAGCCAACATCACTGATAAAGGAATAGAATGGATTGCTAATCTAGCCAACATCACTGATGAAGGAATAGAATGGATTGCTAATCTAGCCAACATCACTGATGAAGGAATAGAATGGATTGCTAATCTAGCCAACATCACTGATGAAGGAATGAAGGAAGCAAACTCATTTCTATT
>NIVC01003550.1:12500-15000 GCA_002269645.1 Macrostomum lignano
CAATTCACCCACTTATTCACCAATTCACCCACTTATTCACCAATTCGCCCACTTATTCACCAATTCGCCCTCTTATTTACCAATTCGCCCACTTATTCACCAATTCGCCCACTTATTCACCAATTCGCCCACTTATTCACCAATTCACCCACTTATTCACCAATTCACCCACTAATTCACCAATTCATCCACTTATTCACCAATTCACCCACTTATTCACCAATTCGCCCACTTATTCACCAATTCGCCCTCTTATTTACCAATTCGCCCACTTATTCACCAATTCGCCCACTTATTCACCATTCGCCTCTTCCCAACCCCAGCCGCAGCCGCCCTGCAGCTTGGTCGGCGCAGCAAATTCGATCTCAGTCAGCTCGGCGAAGATCAAATCGGTGACGAGGAGTGGCACCTGCTCAACGAGGTGCTCACCGCGGATGCCGCCGCCGATGCAGCCGCCATAGCCGCCGCCGCAGCCTCCGCGTCGTCTGCCAGCAGCTCTAGCGGCGAGTTTCGTCGCATCTCCGACGTGCCCTGCACTCTGGTCACTCTCGTCCAGGTGTGTCGCGGCACTGTCGACGTCTCACCTCAGCACCTGTACTTTCACGAGCTGGCCGGCGGCGCCTCCCCGGGCGCCAAAGGCGGCTTCCCAACGGCCGCCGCCGTGGCTATCAAAGATGAAGGCTCGCCAGCTACTCAAGAATTGAAGATTCGCCTCGGCTCGCTGCGAGAGATTCACCTGCGCAGGTACAATCTGCGTCGGACGGCGGTGGAAATCTTTCTAGCCGACAGGACTTCCTATTTTCTTAACTTTGACGACACCAAGGTGAGTTGCTCATTTTCTAGCTGTTATTGTTCTTACGATACATATCGGTAGTATATGTATCGTATACACTCTCTACCGTACCCTCCATACCCTCTCTACCCCATCTCCCTATACCCTCTCTGCCCCACCCTCCCTATACATGTACCTCTACCCCACCCTCCCTATACCCTCTCTACCCCACCCTCCCTATACCCTCTCTACCCCACCCTCCCTATACCCTCTCTACCCCACCCTCCCTATACCCTCTCTACCCCACCCTCCCTATACCCTCTCTACCCCACCCTCCCTATACCCTCTCTACCCCACCCTCCCTATACCCTCTCTACCCCACCCTCCCTATACCCTCTCTACCCCACCCTCCCTATACCCTCTCTACCCCACCCTCCCTATACCCTCTCTACCCCACCCTCCCTATACCCTCTCTACCCCACCCTCCCTATACCCTCTCTACCCCACCCTCCCTATACCCTCTCTACCCCACCCTCCCTATACCATACCCTCTACCCTACCATCCTTATGCCCTCTTCACTGTACCCTTCATATACCCTATTTTCCCTAATCAAGCCCTCCCATCACCTTCTCTTATCTTCTCTACTCTCAGCACCCTCCAGACCCCTTTGTCTTTAATGTTTAAAAAATAGCACAAAAAGCTTTAATTCTACTCTTATCAAGTAGAATATGCTGAATCTGCTACTTCAACTACTGGTAGCGTTGCAGGAACCTCGGCTTAAAAGTCAAGCCTAAAATCATATCTCCAAGTTATCCCTTCTTTTAAATCTGCACCTGCGTACCATATTAGCAGTTCGACTTCCCCCCCCTATGAATCCATTTATACTCCTGTGTATGCATTTCTCACCGCCATCTTCAACCCGAATCCATTAGGGTCCCAGCGGTTTCCTGTCCCGGTCGCGCAGCCTTTAAATTAATTTTTATTCAGCTAGTGTTGGTTCCCTGGCAGATTTATTGCTCTGCCCCCTGGGGTCTCGAGGTGCACTAGAGATCCCATCCGCTCCTCCATTAGGGCGCTTGTTCTATGCCAATACTGTATGAGTGTGTGTGTGTGTGTGTGTTTTGCATCCAGCCATTCATTGCAGTCGGCATTTTGACTTGCGACTGACTAATCGGGGATGGTCTGCTTCTAGGGTTCGATGATTTCATGGATCAGTGATTTATTGATAGATTCACACATAGATTGATTAGTGAATTGTTGATAAATTGACTGATAGGTCTGTAATTTAATGATAAATTAATAAATTGATGAATTGATTGATTGATTGATACCATAGACCAGTGAATTATTGATAAATTTATTGATTGATAAATCTGTGATTTATTGATCGATTGATAACGAATAAACATGTGATTGATAGATTGATTGATCGGTGATTTATTGACCGATTGATGGCGGATAAACCAGTGATTGATTGATGGATTGATAGATCGGTGATTTATTGATAGATTAATTGATCGGTGATTTATTGATCGATTGATGGATTGATAGATCGGTGATTTATTGATCGATTGATGGCGGATAAACCAGTGATTGATTGATGGATTGATAGATCGGTGATTTATTGATCGATTGATGGCGGATAAACCAGTGATTGATTGATGGATTGATAGATCGGTGATTTATTGAAAGATTGATAGATTGATAGATCGGTGATTTATTGATCG
>NIVC01003550.1:20000-30510 GCA_002269645.1 Macrostomum lignano
TCTCTGAATGTGTTTAACCCTGTTGTGTTTATCTTTCAGAGTATTTTTAACCCTAACGTCTAGATGCGCTTCTCCTAGTTGATGTGTTTATCAACATTAAACTTTCGTTAAAATTTCGTTTTTAAAAAAATTATTGAACAATTTCAGAGCCAGTCTGCCTTCTCAAGCCCCTGCACATCTTTGTAGTTAAATACTTCCAAAAGAAGATTTCGCCCAGTACAGTTTCTTCAATTGACACACACCAAACTGTCACATGCAGGGGGGGGGGGGGCTGGGTTTGATTCTCAATTAAATTTTCAATTCCATTGTGCGACCTCGCCGCCCCCCCCCCTGTCATCTGCTGATTTTGTCAGCGGGAAAAATTTTCATCTGGCAAGGATTCTGGGCCGGATGAGGCTGCTGCTTTTCGTATTTGGGAAATCTGCAGATTAACATCTTTCATTTTCAGGGTCTGTCACGCTCTCAGGCTCTCCCGTCTCTTAAACTCGTTAGCTAGACTTCAATCACGCGATTGACAAAGCATAGGGCGTTGTGTTTTGCCATTCTGCATTCTCTTTTTTTATGAGAACAAGTTCTCAAGGTTGCAAAGTTAGCGCGCGCGCGTGTGTGTGTGGCTTGTTACTAAGTCTCAGCCAGTTTTTTCAGCTTCTTCGGAATGTCTTTGTGGCAGATTGGTTGTGTCTGAATGTCATCTGTGAGTCACTCCTAATGTATCATTTGTGAGTCACTCTCACCATAATCTGAGTCACTTTCAATGTCATCTATGAGTCACTCTCAATATTATTTATGAGTCACTCTCAAAATCCTCTATGAGTCACTCTGAAAGTCATCTATGAGTCACTCTCAATGTCATCTATGAGTCACTCTTAATGTCATCTATGAGTCACTCTCAATATCATCTATGAGTCACTCTGAAAGTCATCTATGAGTCACTCTCAATGTCATCTATGAGTCACTCTTAATGTCATCTATGAGTCACTCTCAATGTCATTTATGAGTCACTCTCAATGTCATTTATGAGTCACTCTCAGTATCATCTATGAGTCACTCTCAATATCATCTATGAGTCACTCTCAGTATCATTTATGAGTCACTCTCAATATCATCTATGAGTCACTCTCAATATCATCTATGAGTCACTCTCAATATCATCTATGAGTCACTCTCGATATTATCGATGAGTCACACTGAAATCAGCACCCCAAATTAAAATGCGCATATTCATTTCCCAGTTTGTACTTCAAACTTTACGTTTTTTCCCTCAAGTGAGACCTACACAGTCCGATATTGAATTTCCACAGTAAGGATATCTGCATGTAGAATTCAAAGGCTAACAGATGGCAGAGTCCAAGAGTGTTGCCGCACTCCATTTTCTTACGTTTTCCCCACTCCATTTTGATTGAATGACTGATTGAAACAGTGCGGCACAAACTGTGTGTGGCACTGAAGATCTGTGCTGCCAGCAGGCTGAATAGAAGTGCAGAAATCCGCTCCGATCTTTGCTTTTAGACCGGATAGAGACATTTCTTTAGCCTTCTTTTTACTCTGATCTCAGTAACTGCCCGGTCTCTGTCTGTCTTCATTTCTGCTTTCTAAATTTTTGCCCGATATTGAAACTGCCCTGTCTCTGTGTGTCCGTCTGTCTGTTTGTCTTAGTGTCTGTCTGTCTGTCTGTCTGTCTGTCTGTCTGTCTGTCTGTCTGTCTGTCTGTCTGTCTGTCTGTCTGTCTGTCTGTCTGTCTGTCTGTCTGTCTGTCTGTCTGTCTGTTTGTCTTAGTGTCTGTCTGTCTGTCTGTCTGTCTGTCTGTCTGTCGTCTGTCTGTCTGTCTGTCTGTCGGTCTGTCTGTCTGTCTGTCTGTCTGTCTGTCTGTCTGTCTGTCTGTCTGTCTGTCTGTCTGTCTGTCTGTCTGTCTGTCTGTCTGTCTGTCTGTCTGTCTGTCTGTCTGTCTGTCTGTTTGTCTTAGTGTCTGTCTGTCTGTCTGTCTGTCTGTCTGTCTGTCGGTCTGTCTGTCTGTCTGTCTGTCGGTCTGTCTGTCTGTCTGTCTGTCTGTCTGTCTGTCTGTCTGTCTGTCGGTCTGTCTGTCTGTCTGTCTGTCTGTCTGTCTGTCTGTCGGTCTGTCTGTCTGTCGGTCCAGCCCATTTTTCACGGAAGCTCAGTAAGATTCCGTTGTAATCATTTTATCTCACAGGCGACTTTTTGGCTGCTTTGTAACCTACAATTTCTGTCTTGATATCTGCTAGAATTAAGCAAGAACATGAATTTATCTTACTTGAAGACTTTCTGCTTCATTTTTCGCTACATTGGTTTTTTGTGCTTTTCTGTGTGTGCTTTCGCTTCGGGTCCAGCTGTTTTGACACAGCCTTTGATTATGCTGCTGTTGCGAGTTGAAAAACCTCTACGCGAATGAATGGGCTGTGCGGCTAGTGATTACTCAGTATCCTTAATCTCAGCTCGTATTTCTGCTGCTTCTTTTTTGATTCGAACCTATTTGTTTCTGAAACTTTGTAATGTAACTTTTGTGCGTTAGAAGTACAGCATTTCACTACGTAAACTATTCAAGTGCAGTCTACTAGCTGTGCTTCCGGTTGATCATCTTCGATGTAGAATTTTCCACTTCTACAACTTCCCAGCTTCTGTCTGTCTGTCTGTCTGCCTGTCTTAGTGTCTGTCTGTCTTAGTGTCTGTCTGTCTTAGTTTCTGTCTGTCTGTCTGTCTGTCTGCCTGTCTGCCTGTCTGTCTGTCTTAGTGTCTTAGTGTCTTAGTGTCTTAGTGTCTGTCTGTCTGTCTGTCTGTCTGTCTTAGTGTCTGTCTGTCTGTCTGTCTGTCTGCCTGTCTTAGTGTCTGTCTGTCTTAGTGTCTGTCTGTCTTAGTTTCTGTCTGTCTTAGTTTCTGTCTGTCTGTCTTAGTGTCTTAGTGTCTGTCTGTGTGTCTGTCTGTCTGTCTGTCTGTCTGTCTGTCTGTCTTAGTGTCTGTCTGTCTGTCTGTCTGTCTGTCTGTCTTAGTGTCTGTCTGTCTGTCTGTCTGTCTGTCTGTCTGTCTGTCTGTCTTAGTGTCTTTCTGTCTGTCTGTCTGTCTGTCTTAGTGTCTGTCTGTCTGTCTGTCTGTCTGCCTTTCTTGTCTGTCTGTCTGTCTGTATGTATGTCTTTTCCACTCCGCCACTTCACCGCTTTCTCAGGTACCCAGCCAGCTTCTAACTGAGCCTCATCCTCGCCGACTCACCCGAGAGGAGGCCCTCCAAGATGCCGAGCGCAACGGCCAGACTCCCACTCTATCTGCGAACCCCCACCTGGCGCGGACCTACTTCACGGAGGTGTGCCCAGCCGACGACCCGTGCGTTTGGTCCGGCCTGCCGCCCGGTCAGGCAGTGGGCCCGTTCTCCCAGGGCCAGACTCTCATCACGGCCAGCCAGTCCGGCCAGCTCCATCTGCACACCTGGACCGAGTGGCCGAGCAGGTCGCCAAATTTTGCATTCGAGCGCGACTCAACGCTAACGTCTGCCGCTGCCGCTAATTCTTCGCCCAACTCCTCCTCCGACTCGAGTCCTGGCGGAGCTCGGCGCCTCCTGGTCGGCCCGTTCGCGCCAACCGGACAGCGGCCGAGCTGGCGCCTGTTCGCTGTGACCGCCTGCGGCCGCTACCTGTTCTGCGCCGGCGTCTGGGACGGCAGCGTCCAGGCCTGGAATCTGACCAGGGGCCGCTGCGAGCAGGCGCTGCGGGGCCACGCGGACACGGTCACCTGCCTGCGACTGGACTCGAATAGCCGGCATCTGATCACTGGCAGTGCTGATGGCACCGCCATTGTGTGGCGCATCAGCCTGCCTTACGGCGGTGGCGGCAGCGGCAGCGGCGGAGGAGGAGGCGGGGCAGCGGTGGTGGAGGCGGCGGCTCAGGCGGATCTGGCGGCGGCGGCAGCGGCGGCGGAGGCAGCGGCGGAGGCGGCGGTCAACTGCTCGGCGTGGAGGTCTATCAGGTGGGTTGGACGGTCGGTTTTATGGAATATTTTCTTGGTTTGACCTCCCATGACGTCATGATATCTCTTGGAGATGGTCACCTGACCCCTCGGTGACGGTGTACAGGTGGTCATCTAACCCCTCGGTGATGGTGTACAGGTGGTCATCTAACCCCTCGGTGACGGTGTACAGGTGGTCATCTGACCCCTAGTGACAGTGTACAGGTGGTCATCTGACCCCTCGGTGACGGTGTACAGGTGGTCATCTGACCCCTAGTGACAGTGTACAGATGGTCATCTGACCCCTCATGACAGTGTACAGGTGGTCATCTGACCCCTAGTGACAGTGTACAGGTGGTCATCTGACCCCTCGGTGACGGTGTACAGGTGGTCATCTGACCCCTAGTGACAGTGTACAGGTGGTCATCTGACCCCTCGGTGACGGTGTACAGGTGGTCATCTGACCCCTAGTGACAGTGTACAGATGGTCATCTGACCCCTCATGACAGTGTACAGGTGGTCATCTGACCCCTAGTGACAGTGTACAGGTGGTCATCTGACCCCTCATGACAGTGTACAGATGGTCATCTGACCCCTCATGACAGTGTACAGGTGGTCATCTGACCCCTCATGACAGTGTACAGGTGGTCATCTGACCCTCATGACAGTGTACAGGTGGTCATCTGACCCCTTATTACAGTGTACAGGTGGTCATCTGACCCCTCATGACAGTGTACAGGTGGTCATCTGACCACTCATGACAGTGTACAGGTGGTCATCTGACCCCTCATGACAGTGTACAGGTGGTCATCTGACCCCCTTCAGTGGGTGTTCAGTGGGCGCTCTGCTTTGTAAATGCAAAATCACGTGACAGTCCCAACTTGTGGATTTTCCATTTCCTAAAGACTACGCGGCGTCTTACCTGGCAATGCAAATCATTATTTTCCTTGTCTACCTGGGTCTCTGAGCACTCCATTTTCCCAATCAATCAGTCAATTATTTTTAACGGAGATCCCTCCTGCCGTCCTCTCTGTAAGCCCCTATAAGAAATGGAACAATGCTCATAGACAATGGATTTAATCCCCATTGCCAATCCCCTGGCCCGGAATTTATCCCGCATAAATCCACGGGGTTCTGAGGGGAAGTTAATCCCGTGCTAGCGGTACTTTTCTATGACTGGGATCAATAAGGCAGGGATTTATTGCGAATAAAAGTAATTCCACTCCTAGGCTATCTTTTAAATAATTTGTGTGAGCTCAATAAAATGTTTTTAAACAAAACTCATTACCCGAATTCTCAAGCAAATGTAGCAATTCTTCATTTGGAAAAATACCCAGCTACCCAGGGAAGTGCCCAGGTTGATTTCGTGCTCGCTCGCATTAACTCTGGGCTCGTGTACAATGTCTGACAGTGGGACAGTCAGGGCCGCTGTACACCCCGTGTGAGCGCGTGCCTGCGTACAGTGTCTGTTTGCGTGCTCAGGGGTCATTGGAATGGGCCTGACTGTCTGCTTGATTTGATAACTAAGAAAAACCACACTTTTTGAGAATAATTTTACTCTTTTGAAGAAAGATAACTCTGTTTCTAAGAAAATTCACCCTTTCTTAGATAAAGCAATTTTTTCTGAGAGAGGTATTACACTTTCTTAGAAAAATATACGAAATACCCACGCTCTTTCTAAGAAATGTAACTCTGTTTCATAGAAAAAATCATCCTTTTTAAGAAAATTCACACTTAATTGGATTAAAAATCTGTATCTAAGAAAATTGTACAAAATACCCACACTCTTTCTTAGAAATATACTCTGTTTCTTAGAAAAATCACAATTTCTAAGAAATGACTCTGTTTCTTAAAAATATCACACTCTTTCTAAGAAATATGACTGTTTCTTAGAAAAATCACACTCTTTCTAAGAAATATGACTTTTTCTTACAAAAGTCACACTCTTTCTAAGAAATATAACTCTGTTTCTTAGAAAAATCACACAATTTCTAAGAAATATGACTGTTTCTTAGAAAAATCACACTATTTCTAAGAAATATGACTGTTTCTTAGAAAAATCACACTCTTTCTAAGAAATATAACTCTGTTTCTTAGAAAAATCACACTTTCTAAGAAATATGAGTCTGTTTCTTAGAAAAATCACACTTTCTAAGAAATATGAGTCTGTTTCTTAGAAAAATCAGACTATTTCTTAGAAAATTCATCCTTTCTAAGAAGAACCCACTATTTTTCTAAGAATTCTAAGAGTCACGCCGCGCGGCCCCTCCCCCCGCAGGTTCTGAGCGGTCACTACTCGCCACTGCTAGACGTGAGCCTTGCCAGCGATCTGGACATCTGCGCCATGGCCTCCCAGGCCGGCCTGGTCACCGTGATGAGCCTGCACCGGGTCATTACCTGCGCACCGTCGCCCTGCCAGACGCGTGCCGCAGCGTTCGCTGCCTTCACCTCACGGACACCGGCGCCCTGCTGGTTGCCTGGCTGGGCCCGCACCGGGGCAAGAGCTACGCCAGCATGTTCGCTCCTAACGGCCGGCAACTGTTCACCTTGACTCTGGATGACGAAGTGACCTGCTTGGCTCCTGTCGGGCCGGATCACGTGACCTTGGGCTGCAGAGCCGGCAAGCTGTTGCTGCTTGAACTGGCTGGGTTCTCACCTGTCAGGGAGTTCGGATTGGCCAAGGAGATCACCTCGGTGACGGCTCACAGGGAGACCCACCTGCTGGTGACTCTGGGCGACGGCAAGCTGATTGTGATCACGGTGGATGGCAGGACGGCGAAGGCTTGATTGATTGTTTCATGCGAAAGATTTTAGATATCAATGAGAGGTGCCAATCCTGTTTCTAAGAAAACTTCACATTTCTAAGAAAGTCCCCGATCTTTCTTAAGACCAACCCCACCCTTTCTAGGAAACCCAAGTCGCTTTCTAAGATCAACCCCACCCTTTCTAGGAAACCCAACTCTCTTTCTAAGATATACTCAACCTTTCTAAGAAACCCAACTCCTTTCTAATATCAACCCCACCCTTTCTAAAAAAACCCAACTCCTTTCTTCCTAAGATAAGCCTCATCCTTTTTAAGAAACCCAACTCATTTTCTAAGATCAACCCAACCCTTACTAAGAAACCCAACTCACTTTCCTCCTAAGATAAGCCTCATCCTTTCTAAGAAACCCAACTCGTTTTTAAGATAAGCCTCATCCTTTCTAAGAAACCCAACTCGTTTTTAAGAAAAGCCTCATCCTTTCTAAGAAACCCAACTCGTTTTTAAGATAAGCCTCATCCTTTCTAAGAAACCCAACTCGTTTTTAAGATAAACCTCATCCTTTCTAAGAAACCCAACTCACCTTTCTACGATAAGCCCCATCCTTTCTAAGAAACCCAACTCGTTTTTAAGATAAGCCTCATCCTTTCTAAGAAACCCAACTCACTTTCTTCCTAAGATAAAAGTAACCTTTCTAAGAAAAACTTGTATTTCTGTGTTATTGTTAAATGCGGATTGGCCCATATTGTTGATATTTGGAATCTTCAATCATTCCTGCTAAATTGATAAATTCGATCATTTGACATTGCTGGAGAGTTTCAGCCCCTAAAAAGTGTTGTCTTTGAACTAATTAGCTCGTAGTCAATGAATTTTTGCTTCAAGCTCTTCAATTCATTCCAGCAATAAGTGTTTTGCTTATTTTAATTTTCACTGTTTAATCTGTTTGTTCCAATCCCCAGCTACCGGTCAAGTCCCCCCCATTTAACAGTTTGGATCAACCTTGATGCGACCCGCTGCAATGATATTTTATTCCGATCTGCTAACAGATTATGCTGCACACATGCACAAGCACTTCGAGCATTCCAAAGTTTACACAAAATCAACTCTATACTAAGCTTTTCTGTCGATCTTAGTTAGCTGTATCTTTAATGTGAATTTGCAGTCGCCCCTTCTCCACTATTACAGTAGTGTTCTCAAATTGTCTCATATTGAAATCTTTTTAATTCCTGTGTGACAGTCCTAGCGCGCTGTGAACTCAAATTCATTATTTATATTATTATAAGTTATTATAATAATATTATTATTATTATAATAAATATTAAAATATTTTCCTGTGTTATTGTGTCTGTCAGCCATATGCTAATTGTGAGATAAAGTGATCTTACCTCTTAATTCGTTTTGGCCTATAGTTGAGTTAGTGTTGGCATGTAGAAATTTATAGTTAATTTCATCATCTATTTCTATGAATACTAAATTAATATTATCAATATATAGTCAGCTTTTCAGCTTGTCACAGACACTGTGCTTTGCTCTGTGCTCTGAATGCAAAGTAAAATCAATTTAAAACTGATTGCGCAAAACTATTTTTAATCTTTTGATTTCTGGGATGGGTCTGAGGGTCTGATTAGAGATGCAGGGTCTGACTAGAGATGCAGGGTCTGAGTAGAGATGCAGGGTCTGACTAGAGATGCAGGGTCTGACTAGAGATGCCGGGTCTGAGTAGAAATGCAGGGTCTGACTAGAGATGCAGGGTCTGACTAGAGATGCAGGGTCTGACTAGAGATGCAGGGTCTGAGTAGAAATGCAGGGTCTGACTAGAGATGCAGGGTCTGACTAGAGATGCCGGGTCTGAGTAGAATGCAGGGTCTGACTAGAGATCTGACTAGAGATGCAGGGTCTGACTAGAGATGCAGGGTCTGAGTAGAGATGCAGGGTCTGAGTAGAGATGTAGGGTCTGAGTAGAATGCAGGGTCTGAGTAGAGATTAGGGTCTGAGTAGAATGCAGGTGTGAGTAGAGATGTATAGGGTCTGAGTAGAGATGTAGGGTCTGAGTAGAGATGTAGGTCTGAGTAGAGATGGAGGTCTGAGTAGAGACTTGGAGATCTGAGTATAGACTTGGAGGTCTGAGTATAGAGATGTAGGGTCTGAGTAGAGACTTGAGGTCTGAGTAGAGATTGGAGGTCTGAGTAGAGACTTGGAGTCTGAGTATAGACTTGGAGTCTGAGTATAGAGTCTGAGTAGAGACTTGAGGTCTGAGTAGAGACTTGGAGGTCTGAGTAGAGACTTGGAGTTCTGAGTATAGAGATGTAGGGTCTGAGTAGAGACTTGAGGTCTGAGTAGAGACTTGGAGGTCTGAGTAGAGACTTGGAGATCTGAGTATAGACTTGGAGGTCTGAGTATAGAGATGTAGGGTCTGAGTAGAGACTTGAGGTCTGAGTAGAGATGTAGGGTCTGAGTAGAGACTTGAGGTCTGAGTAGAGATGTAGGGTCTGAGTAGAGACTTGGAGGTCTGAGTAGAGACTTGGAGTTCTGAGTATAGAGATGTAGGGTCTGAGTAGAGACTTGGAGGTCTGAGTAGAGACTTGGAGGTCTGAGTATAGAGATGTAGGGTCTGAGTAGAGATGTAGGGTCTGAGTAGAGATGTAGGGTCTGAGTAGAGACTTGGAGGTCTGAGTAGAGACTTGGAGATCTGAGTATAGACTTGGAGGTCTGAGTATAGAGATTTAGGGTCTGAGTAGAGACTCAAATGTTTGAGTAGAGGGTCTCAATCGGCAAATTCAGTCCATGGAGTCGCACCGCCCCCCCCCCAGTAGCAGTTCCAACAACCCTATCACAAAGCAAACAATGCAATGCAGCAATCGAGTTTTAGGGCAAATGATTCTATTTATCATCAAAGTTTTGCAAGCGAGTCTCGGGGCAACGCCAGTGTGTCACTGCCGCTTCAGTCTCTTTGCATTTCACCGAAATCTCGGGCTCGCATCTGCGGCTCTGGAGAGTTTGCTTTTAGGCCGCACGAGTATCGGATTCTGGCTTTGCTTTTGTGTGTTTGCTTTTGCTTGCCTGGCGCTCGAGCAGGCCTAGAGAGGAAGCTGGTGCGCTGGTTCATCTCTCTGTGCTATCTCTACACTGGATGGAGCCCGGTGCTGCTAATTAGCATAATTGCTAGCTTTCCTGCATAATGACCGTTTAGGTGGGTCCGTTTCCTATGGCAGCTCGGGTCTGAGCTGGTTTCGGCTTTTCTGCATTGGAATGCATGTAGCTAGCGCCATCAAGAGAGACTGTGAGGCGCCATCAAGAGAGACTGTGAGGCGCCATCAAGAGAGACTGTAAGGCGCCATCAAGAGAGACTGTGAGGCGCCATCAAGAGAGACTATGAGGCGCCATCAGAGAGACTGTGAGGCGCCATCAAGAGAGACTGTGAGCCCATCAAGAGAGACTGTGAGCGCCATCAAGAGAGACTGTGAGGCGCCATCAAGAGAGACTGTGAGGCGCCATCAAGAGAGACTGTGAGGCGCATCAGAGAGAGACTGTGAGGTGCATCAGGAGAGACTGTGAGGTGCCATCAGGAGAGACTGTGAGGTGCCATCAGGAGAGACTGAGGCGCCATCAAGAGAGTCTGTGAGGTGCCATCAATATAAACTGTGAGGTGCCATCAGGAGAGACTGTGAGGCGCTATCAAGAGAGACTGTAAGGCGCTATCAAGAGAGACTGTGAGGCGCCATCAAGAGAGACTGTGAGGCGCCATCAAAGAGACTGAGGCGCCATCAAGAGAGACTGTGAGGCGCCATCAATATAAACTGT
>NIVC01003551.1:0-37239 GCA_002269645.1 Macrostomum lignano
CTGAAGGAGAGGCGTAACACACTGAAGGAGAGCGGTAACACACTGAAGGAGGGGGCGTAACACACTGATGGAGGGCGGTAACACACTGAAGGAGGGGGTGGTAACACACTGATGGAGGGGCGGTAACACACTGATGGAGGGGCGGTAACACACTGATGGAGAGGCGTAACACACTGATGGAGGGGCGTAACACACTGATGGAGGGGGCGGTAACACACTGATGGAGGGGCGGTAACACACTGATGGAGGGGGCGGTAACACACTGATGGAGGGCGGTAACACACTGATGGAGGGGGCGGTAACACACTGATGGAGGGGCGGTAACACACTGAAGGAGAGGCGGTAACACACTGAAGGAGAGGGGCGGTAACACACTGATGGAGGGGCGGTAACACACTGATGGAGGGGCGGTAACACACTGATGGAGGGGGCGGTAACACACTGAAGGGGCGGTAACACACTGAAGGGGGGCGGTAACACACTGATGGAGGGGGCGGTAACACACTGATGGAGGGGCGGTAACACACTGATGGAGGGGCGGTAACACACTGAAGGAGAGGCGGTAACACACTGAAGGAGAGGCGGTAACACACTGAAGGAGAGGCGGTAACACACTGAAGGGGGCGGTAACACACTGAAGGAGAGGCGGTAACACACTGAAGGTGAGGGGGCGGTAACACACTGAAGGAGGGGGCGGTAACACACTGATGGAGGGGCGGTAACACACTGAAGGAGGGGCGGTAACACACTGATGGAGGGCGGTAACACACTCAAGGAGGGGGCGGTAACACACTCAAGGAGGGGCGGTAACTGGTAATACAATGCTCAGGATGTGCGACTGCACTTGCAACCTTTGCATTAAGTTTTGTTATATTCTATCACTAGAGCCCAAGTATTTCAGTTAATTTTACGTTGATTAAATACTAAAACAATTCCCAAACACAAATATTGATGTTAATCGGATAAATATTGCAATGTACTGCCACGGCCTGCTGTCAGTCATGACAAATCAAGTGCGCCATTCGAAATTTCTATTCTGTACTTCCTCAGGGTGCGGCGGGCCAAAGGGCGGCTGACAGAGCTGCAACTTCCCATGGTGAGTATCTTGTATTAGTTCTTCACAAGTTGTTCGCGCATAGGTCTCCAATGAGAGCTATAGCAGCGTCAGTCTAACAAATTTTCGGAACTCATTTTAGCGTCGCAGGCACTCATTTTGGCGCCGCAGGCACTCATTTTGGCGCCGCAGGCACTCATTTTAGCGCCACAGGCACTCATTTTGGCGCCGCAGGCACTCATTTTGGCGCCGCAGGCACTCATTTTAGCGCCGAAGGCACTCATTTTAGCGCCGCAGGCACTCATTTTGGCGCCGCAGGCACTCATTTTGGCGCCGCAGCACTCATTTTGGCGCCGCAGATACTCATTTTGGCGCCGCAGGCACTCATTTTGGCGCCGCAGGCACTCATTTTGGCGCCGCAGGCACTCATTTTGGCGCCGCAGATACTCATTTTGGCGCCGCAGGCACTCATTTTGGCGCCGCAGGCACTCATTTTGGCGCTCTGAAGAAAAATGATTGATTACCACAACGAGTTACAAGGTGGGGTGGGGGGACACAAAACATTGGCATATCCTCCCATAGCTTTTACTAGGAGACATGTCCCCCCCCCCCGGTGGCGACGCGCCTGTCAGGTTGTACACTTCGGGAAAGATTTGCGACTCCAGATTTTTGAAATCAACTCATATACTCGTAGATCACCAGGGGGAGGTGAACGCGTCCGACTCTCGACGACACTTCACGACCGCTGGTTCGATTCCAAATTCATCTGGGGCTTGTGCCAGAAAATTGGGGGGGGGGTTGTCATGCGATTCACAGACATGAGGAACACCAACTCCCCAAGGCCTTTCCAAGGCTCCCCAAAGTCAGTTTCTTTGCCTGTTATACTGGGGTTTTAGCCTAGTGGTCGGAGCGTCGGACTCACGACTTGAAGGTCGTGGGTTCGATTCTTGACTAACTCGGAGCAATTCGTGTCCTTGAGCAAGACCACTTAAGAAGTCTGCATTACTTCAGTTCACCCAGCTGTAAAATGGGTGCCAGCATTAGCTGGGGTAATTGAGGGTGTGTGGCGACCCCCCAGTCCTTGGAGTGAACAGCCGTACGCAGCCTTCAGATGCGCCGCGCAATAGCTGCGGCTGAGCTGTCGGTTGCACATCTACTGGGGCAGGTGTAATCAGTTATTATTATTATTATTATTGGCAGTTATACACTTTGGAAAGGCCAGCAATCATCATTTATCCTCTTGCTGCAGATGCTGCGGGCCCATCGAAGGCCTCTGCGGGTCGCAGGTCGCGCAGTCGCGGCGGCGGCGGCAAATCGGGATCAAAGACAGCGGCGGCGCCTGTGAAGCGGCGCCCGGCCTCAGCCAGCCGGCCTGTGATTGATAGCAGCGCCGCCTGTCGCAAGAAGTGAATGAAGCCTTGGACAGGGCTGCTCAAAGTTTAAAGGCGCTTCACCCCCCTCAAGTACTGCATGTTTTTACAAGCAAACTGAATGACATGATATGACACGTCTGTATCGTCAATTTATATTTTTCGAGACAAGATTCAGGTCCACTAAAAGTACTTTGTTTCTTGGAAGTCTGTTGAAACTCAACATTTTCCAGATATTTTCCAGAAAAAATTGTCAACGCATTCTTAAGAAGATTGGGCAGGCAAGCTAAACCTTAAATCCGATAATTCCGCTAAAAAGTTCATGTAGTACTTTATACTTCTCCTTGAGTCTTGAGCTTTCTGAGCTTTTGAAAAACACAAAATCCTGCTGAAATTATCCTAGCAACTATTTTTTAGAAGAAAAATCGTAAAAAGCTCCTGAATGTAGTTTAGTTATTGTCTTACTTATTGCATAAGCTTATTTTATTATCTTCTAGTTCTAATAACTACCAAACTAGGTGCTCTATTTAGTTAATTATAACAAAATTTTAGCCAACTATAAATCATTATTTCTACGCGCATCGGCTCAATTATTTATTTTGCAACAATTATATTCCATTGAAATTTGCTATTCCCGCTCAGTATGTTACCGCAATGTCCTGCAGCAGCACAATGATATTATGTACATTTTTAGCCCAAATGCTTAATTGATCGCTTAATTATAGAGATTTGTATTACCTACCCTGGCAGGTAGCGATTAGTGATAGGTGTACTTTTATTTCAAATGGATTGCTCAAAAATACTTATCTAAATAGCCCACTGTTTTGGTTAGCTATTGTTTTCAAAAGCACGAAGTCAAAATGTTTTTAAAACCCACTTTATTATGTAGCGGATACATACAGGCTACTTTAGAGTTACACTTAATAAGCGAAAAGTTGTCTAATAGTCAGAATGACGCAGAAGCATTTTCGTGCATTTAGAACTGATTGTATGTGGCCCGGACCGCGAAGCCTCTCTCCGCGTCCCTCGGGTCCTTTGAAACTTCATAAGACCGATATCCGGCTCAAGGTCTAATCTTATTTCCTTTTCTCTCCTTTCATCTTTCATCTCATCTATCCTCTTATCTCATCTTCCATCTGTTTATCAGAGACAGGGGCTGTGTGTCCATGGCGCACTTTAAGCGACATTGTCACACAACCGGCGAGAGGCATTGCTGCCCATTCCGCCGACTCCCCTGAGCAGGCACACAAGCGCGCGGATACGTACGCAGTCATACACGCAGGCACACACTCACACAGGAGTGTACAGCGGCCCTAACTTTATTTATTTTTAGGCATGTACACTTCACTGTGCCTTGGGGGTTGGCCATCAAGGGCGTTAATTGCACGAGCAGAGCCAAGCCGAGATTCCAGATTCCAAGTCCTAAATTAATGTGACTGCAGTTGGAATCATTCTCTCATCTCCTCTCTCCTGCCTCTCCCTCCTCTATTGAATCACCAGCCATGAGCAGGGGATCTGGCCATTGAGGTAAAACCGGTTGCCGACCCCAGGTCTATCAGCACCAGTTGGGACTCTTTCTTGGATTAGCTAATGCAGCTTACCGTTGCTGTGATGCAGTGTTTAGTTGTGCATATGGTTTCTGGTGTAGACAATTATATATTTAATTAAGAAGCCATATCAATAATATAGCAATTTCCAAGCCAATTGAGCCTAGGGGCAAGCAATTTAATCCTTATTGGGAGAATCAAGCTATTGAAGACTTGTTTTTCATTGTCTATGGCCCAAAAAGGGGGTCTATGGAGTCTCTCAAAACAGTGTTGGACATATTGAAATAAAACCCGATCAATCTTTACGTGCAGCCATCGCGAAATGTGCTCAGCACTATTATCTCTCTCGATGGCAGCGACAATCAGGTCGTACCTTTCGTTGCTTATCTTGCGATAGGGTTCTCGCCCTGCAGGATTCTGCTCATCCACTGCATCTTGGGCTGTAGCAGAACTTTCGTCACTGCTCTGCTGGTTAAATTCTTCGTCTGCCATATCCATGTTTGTCTGACGAAATCCGTTATTTTCTATGGTCTGAGGCTTGCACAAATGTGAAAAGGATTAATTGCGCGTCCAAATTCTCAAATTGGTTGCTCCATAGACCCCCTTTTTGGCCATAGACAATGAAAACAAGTCTTCAATAGATTGATTCTCCCAATAAGGATTAAATTGCTTGCCCCTAAGCTCAATTGGCTTGGAAAATGCTACATTGTCGTATTGAAAATAGTCCACTTGTGACTTTGACTTTTAAACAAGAAGTCACAATTCGCTGAAAGTATATTTTTACTAATTTGTTAAAGTAATTGTCTATGGCCTCGGTGGCGCATCTCTCTCGCTCCTGACGTATAAAGACCTTCGTAACCATGTTATCTATATTAATATTATATTAAACACAATAGAAATATAGTTGCCGCAGCATAAAGAGTTATGAATTGTCCATCCAGCAGAACAAAGAGCTCAGTCGCAGCCAACGCCACAGGCAGTGTCGGCACAAAGCCCCAGGAAGCGGAGCCGGCCTCGCTGCCCCGACCCAAAAGTCGCACCAGCAGTGTTAGCTCAGGAAGCAGCTGCTCGCACAGCTGTGGCCAAAGCACCAGCTGCTCCGTGCCCGAGTCCGAGGCCCGATGGTCGGAGTTGCCAGCCCTGAAGCCGCTGGTGAACCCCCAGCGACTCCGAGCCCTGCGCCTCAGCAGTCGAGACGACGCGAGACACGGCGAGACGGTCTGGCAGCCGAGCCAGCGCAGCTGGAAGGAGGCAGTCGGTGGCGGCGACGCCACTGTCGCGGTGGAGCCTTCGAGTCCGCTGCACGAAATGGCTGGGCAGACCAGCGGACCGCAGGACCCGGATGTGCGCACAAGGATGGACGGTACTTGCAACTGGTTCAAATAGTTTAGGGTGAACCAATTGGGGTTTTTGTACGCCTTAATTCACCCTAATCTTGTCCTCACTATCCTGGGTATGAATGTCAGCAGTGCAAAGCCAAGTTCCGCGTGCTCAGGCCAATGCCGGATTCGCAACTCTTCTCTGCATTGCAGCCTCCTCCTGCCGCATCGCCCCGTCTCCAACAGAGCGCAACCAGTGCAACAGCCGGCGACGCTGCCTCAGCGCCGACGAATTCGGCGACGTAGCGGACGGTGACACCGACAGATCGACCTTGGCGTCGATGGCGCTTTACGATGAGGGCGCCGCCACCCTGGCGGCCTCGGCCAGCACGCCGCTGCAGCCGATCTACCAGTACAGCTTCCGGGTGCCGGAGACCCGCGCCAACATGCGCGCCTTCTGCCACGCCTCCGACCGGCGCGTCGAGGCCATCGCCCGCGCCTGCGACTCGGAGATCCTGCTGGACCCGCAGCCAATCCGCACGGCCGCCGCCTCCGTCGCCCTCCGCCGGATCACCGTCAGGGCGCCGGACCTGCACAGCCTGGAGAAATGCTGCCGGATGTTCGACGACAAGTTTCCCCAGTTCTACGCCAGCTCGGGCCTCGGCCCGGACGGCCGCGGAGTCAGCAAGGTCTTCGACGACGACAGCGAGCGGCAAATTTCAGCTTCCAGCGACGAAATGACCTTCGGCAGCTTCTCTTAGCACTCGCTGGAGCCTTCGGCAGCATGGAGTGTGAGAGCCGCCTGCCTTGTGGCAAACCTTAATGACTGAGATTATTTTCCCTGTGGGTTCAGATTGTCATTCTACCTACGCCTAGCCTACGAGTATATGTATTTAAGTTCTGGCATTGTTTGCAATACGCGTACTAAACTTCTGTAAAATTGGATGCATAAAGTACGATAATAACCATTTTCCAACTGTGAATGCCTCCCAATTTTAAAAGATGAATACTATTCAGATAAAAAATCTTCAAATTCACCGTCATCGAGAACACAACTCGATATTGTCGGTTGGTTGGAATACTTTTTTTATTACACCTCCCCCTAATATGGGCTGATGTGCAACCGACAGCTCAGCTGCAACTATCGCCACGCACACCCCAATTACCCCAGCTAATGCTGGCACCCATTTTACAGCAGGGTGAACTGAAGCAATGCAGAGTTGCTCAAGGGTTGCAGAGTGGTCTTGCTCAAGGACGCAAATTGTTCTGAGTGGGTCGACAATCGAACCCTTGACGCAGTAACTAATAGGCTACCACCCCGCGTGTCATAAATGTCTTTAACAAGATTTCCGTCATTGCGGAGAGGTCCCAGAAAACCGTGGCCCACTGGGCCAGCGGACATGAATTACATCCAAACATTCGAAGTCGTACGTGTAAGCAACAAGAAATGCCGAATGTGATTAACACAGGTATTGCTTTGTTAGCACTGCAGTGAACCTGCTACCATGAGCAATAAAGCAACCATTACTCATTAGAGCAGTTGTTTAAAAAGTTATATTTTTCATAAAGATAACAGTAATAGTAACCAAATACAATGTCCAACTTGTCAAGCAGCAGTTTGCACTGACATTCCTCCACCTGCGACTTGTTCTCGGAACATCCAGAGACGCCAAAAAATGATTTGAACTCTTCCGACTGCTGATGTTGAATTTCGAACTCCGCGAGCGGCTTAAGCCTTTTCTGCTCTATTTAGATTTGTTGGAAAAAATCGGATTGGGAAATCTTGAGTATTCTGGCACAAATTAGCTATTGGTTGGCCTGATGGCGCTAGCAGCTCTGGGATCAGTCAGTGTGTATTGCAATAAAATCAGCCACCTTGTCACTTTGGCGCATTAAGTCAATAATTAATGATTTTTCGGAATAGGTTAAATAATCTTGCGTTTCGTCTCCCTGGGGGGGGTGTTACACCCACGGCCAATTGAAATTTCTGCTTCCAAAGCCAGCAGGACAAAATTCAAAAAGTTTAGTACAAAAATTAATTACTTTTAAAAGCGACACAAATGCTGAACAGCACTTTCCCAGTACATTTCGTGGGTCTCCAGATCGGGATCAACTCGGGGACCAATTTCGTGACCAGATCAGGACCAAATTGGGATCAGGATGGGACCAGTTTGGGATCAGTCTGGGTATTGATGAGTCACTTCGCAGTTGGAATCAGTTGGTTGCGCAGGGAGTTGAGCTGGAACAGCAGCTGTGCCACTCGCCTGGCAGCAGGCGGCAGTGGCTGTGGCGGGTGCGCGCAGGCCCTCGTCAATCCTGGCAACCGTGGCGGACTCCGCCATGGACACCACGTTTAGCCGCTGCTGCTGAGCTTTAGGCGGGCTTTCCACGTCAGCCGCGCTCTGGTTGACGACGTCTTCGATTGACATTCGAGTTGAAAACTGCTTGAGGCGCTGGCGCTTACGACTGCCCTCTTGCCTACCCGACTTCGGCGATTCTTCCTGATTGGGCGCGAGGCTCTGCCGGAGGACGCCGATGGCCAGCGCCGCCGTCAACGCGAGAGTCACCAGGAAGGCCGTGGCAACAACAACAAGAGCAATTTCTGTGGAATTCATCTGGCGGGCAGCAGTTGACTTTGTTGAGGTTTGAAGTTCTACTGAGCTTGAGTTCGGTTCAGCGGATCACCGGGCTACCGAGCTGCATGCTATCGCATTAGCAAAAATAAATGTTGTACAAACAAGAAATTGCGTTCATCAAGTCGTCACTGCATCGTAAATTTTGACTGAAAGATTGTTCGAGAGAGCTCATAGTCTATGGCCAGGGTCCATGAGAATTGCCCGCAGACGAATTGCCCGCCGAGATTTGCCCGCAGGAGATTTGCCCGTGGAGATTTGCCCGCCGAGCTTTTCCCGCGGAGATTTGCCCGCAGTGCATTTTGCCCGTGAGCGAATTGCCCGTGGAGATTTGCCCGCCGAGAATTGCCCGCCGAGATTTGCCCGCAGTGCAATTTTCCGCGAGTGAATTGCCGCGAGCGAATTGCCCGCCGAGTTTTTTCCCGCCGAGATTTGCCCGCAATCCTTTTTCCTGCAGCGCATTTGGCCACGCGGCAGATTTTGTCTGCATTGCCTTCCCAATGCTTAGTACGTGTTAATCTTAATAAAGAGATTTACACGATCAAAACGTTTTGATAGTAACTGCATATCAAATGCATATTTTGGGGGGAGCAATGTATGGACAGAATCTAGCTGCCAAATGCGCTGCAAAAAAAGGATTGCGGGCAAACCTCGGCGGGAAAAAACTCGGCGGGCAATTCGCTCGCGGGCAATTCACTCGCGGGAAAATTGCACTGCGGGCAAATCTCGGCGGGCAATTCTCGGCGGGCAAATCTCCACGGGCAATTCGCTCACGGGCAAAATGCACTGCGGGCAAATCTCCGCGGGAAAAGCTCGGCGGGCAAATCTCCACGGGCAAATCTCCTGCGGGCAAATCTCGGCGGGCAATTCGTCTGCGGGCATTTCTCGTGCTCCCCTATGGCCAGAGGAGGGAACGGTCGCTTAGCTTGAAGATTGCTACAATACGGTTGGTCAAGAATTGTTTCAGTATACATTCTCCTTTTCCCAGTGTGGCTTCGCCTCGGCCTGAGAAATGCATCCTCGGACTTACTTTTTCATAGACATATTTGGAAAAAGGAGAAAATATTTAACCTACTGAAAGCAAAAGACGTATCAATATCCAGTACAGTTAGTATATGGCACAAGGCTAAAGTTTTATGAATCTAGATGGTGCAGTCCATCCATACGCATACATAATAGAAACATTTTACCATGGAAGACGACTTAGATCTAGTGTTAAGATATTTTGAAAGTAAAGAATCCGCTGCAACGAATCCTGCTGCTGGTAGTGATCGGTAGTGATTTTTGAGTGAGTGCTTACAAGACGCTTCTATTTCTTACTATGTTGAACTTCCTGTTGTTGGCTTTTTTCGTTTACGAGCGTACAATTTTTACATACAACTATAGCAGGACTGAGAACTATTTCTCAGGCCTCGTTTGGGGACTGTATCTCTACAATCGATAAATTACCATAGAAGTTGTTGTTCCTCGGGATAAGGATGAGACTGGGATAGAGGCGAGAAATGCACTTTCTGTAGGTTAAATTAGCAAGCGATGTCACTGACTGCTCTCAGCTTGCAAGTTTACATACAAGGATTGTCTATGGCCAAATCGTGGGCAATCGGTGCAACAAGACTGCGCCATTGGATGAATAATAGAACTGGATCGCCAAAACCCCCAATTTTTTTGGTCCTAGCCATAGACAAGCACCGGCATCACAAGAAGAAGCTCAGAATGCCGTACTTTCCCGTACGAATACGTGTAGCTTTTTAGCTTTTTACCTCAAGGCCAGATAGAGAACCAACCAAAGCGCATGATTGCGGTCCAGAAAGGGAAGAAACACGTGACGAGAGGAGAGATGAACTAGGAGAGAGGAGCAGAGGAGACGAGATTCGAAAATGGAGCTGAGAAGAGACGTAAACCTTGAGAGGGCCGGAGTTTGCCGAGCCCTGCCCTAGAGAACGCCCGTTGCTTGGCGGCCTCTTATTTCTAAGAAAACCGAGTGCGATGTAATTAATTTGTTCAATGGTGCTACAGCGGTCCTGACTTTCTTCTTTCGTCGGGCATGTACACACTCCCTGTCGCTTGAGAGTTGACGTATACTAAACCTTCAATTGAAAAATAGCTTGAAAGCAAGCAATACACTTGCAACAATTATCAGTTAACCGACTCTGCTCTCGTCTTTAAACTCAAAAAAGGCGGCATCTTTCAAGCGAGTTTTATTTTCCGCACCAACGGCAGGAGCCTTCGCCAAAAAATACAATGCTGAAAATAATTTGCACTATTCCGAAATTAATATGTATTAATTAAAAAAAGTTCAAATGGCCGTGCAGTCTCAGCACCAACGCAAAGACAGTGAATGACTGAAACAACTTGAAAAATGTATGCAGGTAACAGAGAGCACAAATGCTGCTAAAGCACTGCTGGGTGGCAATTACGTAGGGACATAGAGCATTAGGCAAAATAGTTCTGCAAATCAGAGTTGCCAACACATTTAGGATAATTAATCAATTTCTTGATTCTAAAATGTGCACAGTAAAATCAGATTGGAACAGCAGAGACGGAATCAACAGAGCCTTAGGGGATGGCCCGGCAACTGAGCATCTGAAAGGGGGTCAATCTGAGGATCTGACAGGGGTCAATTTGAGTATCTGACAGGGGGTCAATCTGAGGATCTGACAGGGGGTCAATTTGAGGATCTGATAGGGGGTCAATTTGAGGATCTGACAGAGGGTCAATTTGAGGATCTGACAGGGGGTCAATCTGAGGATCTGACAGAGGGTCAATCTGACGATCTGACAGGGGGGGGTCAATTTGAGGATCTGACAGGGGGGTCAATTTGAGGATCTGACAGGGGGGTCAATTTGAGGATCTGACAGGGAGGTCAAATTGAGTATTTGACAGGGGGTCAATCTGAGGATCTGACAGAGGGTCAATCTGACGATCTGACAGGGGGGTCAATTTGAGGATCTGACAGGGGGGTCAATTTGAGAATCTGACAGGGGGTCAATCATTCAGAATCAAATGAGACGAGGACACCAGAGTCTCAGAAAGTCCTAGCGCACTCGATACCCTCGTCAATGCTGCCGAATCGCCGCATTCCCCGAACGCCGATTCCACCGACGCCGGCGCCACTAATTGCTGGCGCGGCGCGTAGAAAATGGCGCCTGGCGGGCGGATCTTGCGCCATCTTGGGCTGCCTGACTGCGTAGGCGGCCAGGCCCAACAGAATAGCGGCATAGGACACAAAGTACAGCGGGTGAAAGCTGTAGCCAAACAGGTAAACGCCGACAAACAGGGCGTACAGGTCGGCTGTGAGCAGGGACAGATTGACCAACACTGCGCTGCCAGTTGTCATGGCAACCGGCATCAGAGAGTACAGAGCGTACATGCACAGCGCGAAGCCTACAGCGGCGCCGATTGCAGCGGCTGGAGACGCGCCGGGCGCCAGGCGGCCAGCCAGCAGGTGGCCGAGCTCGCGCCGCTCCAGCAGCAGCAGCTGAACTCCGCCAACCAGAGCGCCAAGGATGCCGACGCAGCCGATGTACAGCAGGCGCTCGTACCGCCGGACCAGGTGCTCCTGCCAGACATTCGACAGGCCGTACAGGGCGCCACCAGCCAATACGAGGGCGTCGCCGAGCAGCGGCGCTGGCGGTGCAGAATCGCCGGCGTGCTGAGCTGCCAGAACGTCAGCCAGGGCCATGCCACCAGCGCCGAGGACGCAGGCGGCAACGCCGACGTAGTGGCAGGCCTTGAACCTGGCGCCCAGGAGGAACCACGAGCTGATGAGGGCTACCGGGATGCTGGCGCAGTCGAGCAGCTGCACGCTGGTCACGCTGGTGTAGGCGTAGGCCTGGGATGGGGGTTCGATTGTTGATGATTGGATGATTGCGTAGGCTTGCTCAGCCGGAAGTGAAGGCAAATGTGTGGAGTGTGTGAGGCAACCGGAAGTATAATGTGAAGCAACCATAAGGGGATGTGAGGCAACCGGAAGTGGAGTGTGGGGCAACCGGAGGTGGAGTGTGGGGCAACCGGAGGTGGAGTGTGAGGCAACCGGAGGTAGAGTGCAGGGCAACCGGAGGTGGAGTGTGGGGCAACCGGAGGTGGAGTGTGGGGCAACCGGAATTGGAGTGTGGGGCAACCGGAGGTGGAGTGTGGGGCAACCGGAGGTGGTGTGGGGCAACCGGAAGTATAACGTGAAGCAACCAGAAGGGGATGTGAGGCAACCGGAAGTGGAGTGTGGGGCAACCGGAAGTGAAGACAAATGTGTGGAGTGTGTGAGGCAACCAGAAGTGGAGTGTGGGGCAACGGGAAATGGAGTGTGGGGCAACCGGAGGTGGAGTGTGGGGCAACCGGAGGTGGTGTGGGGCAACCGGAGGTAGTGTGGGGCAACCGGAAGTGGAGTGTGAGGCAACCGGAAGTGGAGTGTGGGGCAACCGGAGGTGGTGTGTGGGGCAACCGAAGGTAGAGTGTGAGGCAACCGGAGGTGGTGTGTGGGGCAACCGGAGGTGGAGTGTGAGGCAACCGGAGGTGGAGTGTGAGGCAACCGGAGGTGGAGTGTGGGGCAACCGGAGGTGGAGTGGGGGGCAACCGGAGGTGGAGTGTGAGACAACCGGTGGTGTTAGGCATTCGAAAGTGGGGTGCTGGCAAGTAAAATCTTAGGTAACCTACGGCTAAATTGAAACAAAGGAAACCCTTTACTTTACTTTGGAAGCGAGGCACATGTAACCGGAAGTGTGACGAGCAAGGCTCACCTTAACCACAAGAAAGTTGGCCTCAACGTCCATCAGAGCGGCCAGCAGGTATCTCCACCAGAGGCGTCGAGCGGCGGCGCGCAGGCTGGCGGCCCGGCCGAGCCGGTAGAACGCCACGGAGCCAAAGGTAAGGCCCAGCAGCAGGTAGTTAAGAAAGCACTGAGAAGTCGGCGCGTTCACGCCGAACCGTTGCAAATAGCCGGATGTTACTGCCGTGCCGCAGATGAACAGCGACAGCAGCTGGCCGAGCGCCAGCGACACCAGCAGCCGGCGAGTTGTCGGTCGGTCGCCGCCACAGCAGCGGCTGGCCCAGTCTGGCGATGCTGCCTCATCAGCAGCTGGCTGGGCAGCAGAGTCCACAGCTGGCATTGGCGAGGCCTCCTTGCTGTTGTGCACCACTGGCGGCCCGAACGGACTGTCGAATTCGTCGACGCGCCCGACGGCGTCAGCGGCCGATGCGGTTGCCTGAAGGCGCCGTTGCCGCTGCATGCATTAAAGACTTTCGGTAAGTAAACTACTGAAAGTAGGCATCTACGGTATATAGCCAATGGCGCGGTATAGCCCTAGGGGGAATCTCCATCACAACCCTATGGGGAATATCCATCACAACCCTATGGGGAATCTCCATCACAACCCTATGGGGAATATCCATCACAACCCTATGGGGAATCTCCATCACAACCCTATGGGGAATATCCATCACAACCCTACAGGGAATCTCCCTCACAACCCTACAGGGAATCTCCCTCACAACCCTACGGGGAATCTCCCTCACAACCCTACAGGGAATCTCCCTCACAACCCTATGGGGAATCTCCATCACAACCCTAGGGGGAATCTCCATCACAACCCTATGGGGAATCTCCATCACAACCCTATGGGGAATCTCCATCACAACCCTATGGGGAATCTCCATCACAACCCTAGGGGGAATCTCCATCACAACCCTATGGGGAATCTCCATCACAACCCTATGGGGAATCTCCATCACAACCCTATGGGGAATCTCCATCACAACCCTAGGGGGAATCTCCCTCACAACCATACAGGGAATCTACCTCACAACCCTACAGGGAATCTCCATCACAACCCTATGGGGAATCTCCATCACAACCCTATGGGGAATCTCCATCACAACCCTATGGGGAATCTCCCTCACAACCCTAGGGGGAATCTCCCTCACAACCATACAGGGAATCTCCCTCACAACCCTACAGGGAATCTCCATCACAACCCTATGGGGAATCTCCATCACAACCCTATGGGGAATCTCCATCACAACCCTATGGGGAATCTCCATCACAACCCTAGGGGGAATCTCCATCACAACACTAGGGGGAATTCCATCACAACCCTATGGGGAATCTCCCACAAAACCCTATGGAAAATTTCCCACAAAACCCTATGGGGAATCTCCCTCACAACCCTATGGGGAATCTCCCTCACAACCATACAGGGAATCTCCCTCACAACCATACAGGGAATCTCCATCACAACCCTACAGGGAATCTCCATCACAACCCTATGGGGAATCTCCCTCACAACCATACAGGGAATCTCCCTCACAACCCTATGGGGAATCTGCTACAAAACTCTATAGGGAATCTCCCAGACAACCAATACAGAATCGCCCTTTAACTAGCTCAACAAAAGTTTCTGAAGATAACAAGCCTGATCTGATACAATAATGTGATAAGAACGTGATTAGATATATTTGTTATTAATATTGTCAAAACTGGTTCATATTTACAGCTAAACTGCCCATGCAGTTCTCCAGCATACAGAATACTAACACAGGCTAGCAAATTTCAATTTTAAGCCGCAAAAAACACAACACAGATAAATGCCATGAGAAAAGGGGGTTATTTAAGTGAATAAACTAAATCTAGTATCTATGGAGACAACAAGTTACAAAATTTAGTCAAGTATTGTTATTATCTATAAGTTGTAAATATTTTACAGAAGTTTTAACACAAAACGAGATTAGTAAGCTTTAATTTGATCAACAAGAACTCCGTAGGGAAGAGTTGAATGAAGAGATATTATTAATTCAGTGTCGCTGCTTCCGTGACTTTCTAATAATAAATCCAGTGATTGTATACCCAAACCAGTGACTTTCTACCCGACTCAGTGACTTTCTACCCGACTCAGTGACTTTCTACCCGACTCAGTGACTTTCTACCCGACTCAGTGACTTTCTACCGGACTCAGTGACTTTCTACCCGACTCAGTGACTTTCTACCGGACTCAGTGACTTTCTACCCGACTCAGTGACTTTCTAACCGACTCAGTGACTTTCTCTCTCTACATCACAGACTAGATAAACTCTTCAGTGACTTTCCAGCCACGCAAGAGACCGGCTACCCTCTTCAGTGACTAACCAGACCTCGGACAGATTGTCTGAGCGCACAGAGTGCCAAAGCTAGTTTGTTGAGCAGCCAATCAGAATCGAACACCCTCCAGCCGCAGCAGCAGGCTGTCTACTTCTTCAGCCTCAGCGTCGGCCGGTTCAGTCGACGAAGCTGCCGGCGCGGCAGTTGGGGTTTCTGGGGCCGACGCAGAAGCCACTCGCCGTGGAGGCGTCGGCGGCGACTGTCGCTCCTGGATTGTCAGGCAGGTGCGCAGCAGCGACCGGGCGTCCCTGTAGGCCTGCAGCAGCGAGGCGGTGTCTCCGGACAGGGTGAAAGCTCGCTTAGCCCGGGCCAGGCCGTCCCTGGCCAGAGCCACGGGACTGCGGCCCAGGTCCGCTTGGGTGGCGCCGGCGGCCAGGTAGCGGCCGACGAGGTCCAGCCGGCCTGTGACGGCCGCCAGCCTGGCTGGCGTGTTGCCAACGCAGTCCACTCGGCTGGGATCGGCACCGCAGGCGAGCAGACAGTCCACTAACTCACTGTCGCCCCTAGCCGAGGCGATGTGCAACGGTGTTCGACCTTTTTTATCCGCAACATTCGGCGGCGCCCCGGCTTCGAGTAGGCGCCGAACACGCGCCGTTGAGTGGCGCCGATTGACGGCCTCGATGAGCTCCTGGCCCAGGCGGGCGCGGAACCGGGCGCGCCTCGGGCCGATCCGGGCGCCGCCTCTGTCCGCCGCTGACGACGGTGCCGACGCCGCCTTGCCAAGCAGGTGGCGCTGCTGGAAGACGCCGAAACCGCGCCGGAACTCGTCCGGCACAGTTAGCGCCAATGGCGGCGCCTGCGGCAACAGCGGCGGAGGCGGCGGCGTGACCGGAGGCGATTCGCCAAGGACGCTGGCGCTGGTGGCAGCGGCCATCACTGCCGAGGGTGAAGCTGTGTGGGCTGGAGAGCGAAATACCATCAATTTTTTTAAAACAAAGCGATCGGTCAGACGAATGGGCGAAGTTCACTGACACTTGCAATTATTTTAAACAGACCTATGGTCACATACACGCGCAACCTTCGGAATCACCAGGCCGTTTCTATTGGCAACACACTCATGTAAGTCGCTATTGGCTGAGAGCAGTCACGTGACTACTATTCTGTCCAATAGCGACTTACATGTGTGTGTTGCCAATAGAAACAGTGGGGTGATTCCCTAGGTTGCGCCCAAGTATGCCTATGGAGTGGCGTGGAAGTCAGCAAAGAAAGAGCAGGACAGTGGTGACATGGAATGGTGAAGAAGTTTAAATATCTGGGGGCAACCATCATGGTAAAGAAAGGTGGAGGAAGAGATCAGAATCCAAATTGGTATTGCAACCAGCTCAACAATAAGGCTTGATGAACCTTGGTGGCTCAAAGGAGTCAGTTTGAAGAATCGCCTCAAGATCTCAAATTCGGTCCCATGGGCAACATTGCTCTACATGTATGGGTGCAAGAGCTGGACTATAGAGAAGAAAATTATGGACACTCAAAGCATTTGAAACTGTTACAAAAGAATGCTAAGGATTTCATGGAAAGAGAAAAAGACAAATGCTTGAATTTTGAGAAAAAAGATAAGGAGGTAATTGGAAAGGAACTAGAATCTATAGAGATGATCAAGTGAAGAAAGCTCAAATATTATATCAATTGAGGAAAGGAATGAAGAGCCATGGCAAATGTCTATTTAGAGAGAAATGCAATGTGAAAAAGAGGAAGTAGTGTTCCATTGTAGCTATGGCTATAGCTATAGGATCCTATGGCAAATATGGTAAAATAGGTGCCTATGGCAATTACAGATATGCCTATGATAGGTAGCTGCTCTTATGGCTATGACTATGGAAATATGATAATTGCTATCATATTCTATAGATTCTCATAGCTGTATTATTAATAAAATTTTACTATTTTTTTAATCTATAATACGGTTCTTAACTTCTCATTAATATTAATATTAAGCCCTAATGGCCTAAGAAATTTAAAGCAAATTTAAAGATAAATTTAATAGTGAGTTTTTTTATTAAATATTAGAAAGTTAAATACTTCTATAATATAATATTAGGCCTATGGCTATGTTGCCTATCCAATTAGAGAATAATGATAATTAACAGGATCAAAGCAATAATGTATGATTTCTTAGAAACAGAATTTGTAGGCTATGCATTAGAAGAGAATAAATATTTTGTTTTAATGCACCATGTATTTTTGTTTTACTGCACAAAATAAATTGGGAAAATAATTTTTGGGCAATTTTCCTCTTTCGTTCGTTAAATTATTTTTTCGATTTGAATCGGTGCGTAGACGCGAAAAAGTGACGTGGCAGCATTTGAAATTGTGCCTATTGAAAAAATGATGTGGCAGTAGTGGAAAGGACATGGGGTTGCTGCTGACACATGTCTATGGCACTACTCACCTACTCGGTTCGTGGCGGAGTATAGGCAGCAGCTTGCACTCGCTCCTTGCTCCCCTTCCCACTCTCGCATGAGCTTTGACTTATCGCATTGAGTCTTCACTTGTTAAATTTTATTAAATTTTACTCGAACTGCAACATGGCTGGGCGCCCAGCGGCACCTACATTCATCGTCCCTCCTGGACAACTGCGTCCCTCGCTGGAGCTGTGCGACATAAACTTTACGATGCGCGAGCTGGCCAACATCACCCAGACGCCTAGAGACTGCATCAACTCCATCCAACTTTCCGAGAAAAATTTAAGTCCCAGCATCTCATTACTGTCGTTTTCTGACATTACTCAGTAGTCACAACTTGTTTCTGTCGAAAAAATAATTTAACGAACGAAAGAGGAAAATCGCCAATTTTTGTTATAATTTATTAAGAAATTTGATGTATAAATAGGCTAGGAGCAATTTTGCAGCCAAGTAAACTCAATTGTCTGGTATCTAATCCATGAGCAACTATTGCAAGCAATAAAAGCAATTCAATCTATAAACTTTTAAAGTCTTTCAAGTACAATACAAAGATTTATTCATTTAAAAAAGGCTGAGAACAGTGCTAAGAAATTTGCTAAGAGAAGGAATTGGGAAATAATTTGTAGAAACATACTAAGATTAAGAAAGGCACCATGGGCATGACTCTAGTCCTGGTAACGCCCAATTGGACTAACTCATGTACCATTACCAGTATTAGACTACTCAGGCCATACATAAGACACTACTAGAACTATACATAAGATGCTACCAGATATATCAAATGAAATTCTAGGAAACAGTTAAAAGCATTAAGACAGAAGTTAGTTAAGCTTAGCACAACTTGGTGGAATTCAGAGGACAGAAGTAAGCCCTATGACACACTATTTGGACACAAAATTTGCAACAAAAACAATTTTTGAATTTGAGGTGAGCCTTCTAAGTTCTAGGCTTCTATCTTAAACTTTGTGCCACCATTACACATTATGAAAATTTAATTTAATTTTAATTTAGGTTAATTTAAGCTAGGTTTATTCCCATCAGCATCAAGTGATCAAAGTAGGCCTAGGCCCTACTATTGTTGGCACTGGTGTGGTGACTAAAAAAATGGGCTTACTATACTTCGTCTTCAGGCACTAGGCTCTAACTAGGTAAAATGAAATCATAGGTCCCTATACCTAGGCCTAAATAATGTCAAATAGGCCTATTCTAGACTCAAATAATGCAGTTTACTTAAGGCCTATGGCCTGCCTACTGCCTGCTAGTTAGTACGGCTACAGGTCAAAAGGGCGACAGATCAAAAGGGCGACAGTCAAAAGGGCAACAGTCAAAAGGGCGACAGTCGTAGTAAACTAGTAGTAAAAAGTAGTTAAAATTTATTAGACTTGTATTTGTTAAAAGCATTTGTTAGAATGTACAAGCAGTTAAATTGACGAACTTTGACGATTATACTTGTATTTGTTAAAATGCTTTGTTAGAATGTACATGAGCAATTAAAATGAATTAGACTTGTATTTGTTATAATGTATTTGTTAAAATGTGGTTCAGTGAGGTCCATTTATTGCACTAACTGCCTTCAGTAGATCATCCACTGAGCGGTTGCCGCGCCTGAATAATTTCCAGTACTTAAAGTACTGGGCCTGCATACCTCGGTATCTGTTGTGCTGTACGCGGCGCATTACTCCTTGGGAGAGGAGCTGCACCTCCACGGGGATCATTCGTGCTTCATTGAATAGGAGCTTGATGAGCAGGTAAAATTGGATGTTTCTTCGCAGGCTCTGTAGTTTAGCGCGCGATGCCAGCTCTCTAAGTCGTTGTTGGTCCAGCTAATCACCTGTGAAATATAGAAAAATGTATTGACACAAATGCGTAAAATAATGCATTTATGCGTATCAGTAGTGACATGTATTTGTTAAGCAAACTTATCAAACTTGTTAATCACTTTAGTTCATACAACAAAGTCATACTTTCGAAGTCAGTCCCAGTACATCATTTTTCCTCCTTACATGTAGTACTTAAGGTGAATTCTGCACTTAGTATCACTCTTAAAGTGATACTCTAAGACAGTACACTCTCTTGTATCGTCTTACTTTAAATCACCATGAAAATACTTGTCAAGTAATTAAACTTTTTTGCAACAATGAAAACTGCCAAAGTATGAAGTACTGGTACTTTCCTTACATTTTCAATATGCCTACATGCCTACATGCCTACATGAACTTTCCAAGTTATCTCCAAGTTTGCAATGATATTTTTTCCGGATACACATAAAATATTTTGTCATAACTTCACCTGTCTGTATACGGAGATGTCATGGATGTTCCAGCAGATGGAGCTGGTGATCCACGTCACTTGGACGTAGTCGCACAGGGCAGTCAGGAGAGGTGTTAGAGCAGTCTCAGCCTCTCAACGTGGAGACGGTAAAATGTCATCGCAATATGCTCAGGTGGCAGGAAGGGGAGCGCCATCAGCTTTTCGGCAGAATCGCTGAGTTCCATCATCGTTACAGTACGCCGGCTGCAAGCCTAGCTGCTGAATGGCAAGCCTAGCTGCTAGCCACGAATTGATGCTTGTGGTAAGACAGTTCAGATGGCTCTCAGAACTGCGGCCTCAAAGTCAACGATAAAGCCCTCTGGTTTCGCGTGCGGGACGATGGCCTTGAGTGCCTTTGCATGTATACATGTAGGAAGGAATGACAACGGTTAGTTTTTACTTCTTTTCATTCTTTTCAATCGTACATGCCACTGTTGCATGTTCGGTGTTGCCAACCATGGCAGCCATCACACTGCAAGCCTTGTTGACGTTGGCGGACCTCATTTTCGTATATGATGCACGAGTTATCCATTTTAAGGAAATCAATATGCAGCCCGCTTCCATCAGCTTTCTAACTAAACATGTATATACGCAACTAACTAAACCAAATATAGCTAATTGTACACACTCACAACTCAACAGCCCTTTCCCCATTCCCCCTATTCATCAAATTAATGTACATCGTTAAATCAACAATGAATAGAATTGCACAGTCCTTATATTGTTGCACCAGAACTTGGACTGCTACTAAATCATGAGCTGAACATAGGACAGTAAAGAGCAGATTTTTTAATTCAGGCGTGGCAACGTGGCAACTTGTATGGTCTAGTGAGAGCAGTGAATGAAATAATAAATAAATATAATCGATTCTCGAAACTAAATGGCCGGGGTCTAGCCGGTTCGTACCAATTGTTTAATTTTTAATATCCATTTTCAAAATGGGTTCCAGTTCCAGAACGCTGCGTGTCTGTCTAAATAAAATTTTCGATCCATTCACGTTTCCTGTAAAGGCTGGCAACATTTAAATAAATTCAAGTTGCTTTTCATTTCCCATCTGATTCTGGTTGTAGAATTGGATAACGGAGTTATTTTGTTCTGGAACCAATTATTCTTGTGAGAATACTAATATCAACTCAACTTTAAAATGAGTCTGAACCAACTACACATCGATTTGAGCAACCTCAGATAGACCAGCGGAGCTAACGGAATGAGAACCGGTCTTGAAAACAAATTTATTACTACACGTGCCAACCAGTCAGTCTGCTGCTAGCTGACGGGGAGTTTTCCCGAGGCTTTCGTGTGACAGCATCATAGTCATAGTGATTATATGGTAACTGGACGACCCACTGGGCTGACTTCCCCTTTCTAGCGTTTGCTACACTGCTTTCCTTGTAGCACGTGCGATGTGCACGCGGTAAACCAACAATGTAATCAAGCAAATTAAGTACTTTTAAATGTAAAATACGTCGACGTTTCTGCTTTTATGTAATGACGTCGTTATCCGTTGGCGTAATGTCAAACTATACCTACATGTACATATAAATATGCCAGCGGCGTCCTTCAACGTTAGGTACACATGGATCTGTACTCGGTTCCGTCGTCGGCGGGCGTCAGAATACTTCACGGATAATGCATAATTACCGCAGAAAGTTTCAGAGAAAGGGTTTCTATAGAGTTCAAGTCCTGTTCGCTCGCCAGCCATACGAAATGCTGCAGTAGAGTTTTATCTGTAGACTTGGAATTCCAATAATTGGCAGCATTTTTTGCAGATAATAGGCGCGTCCACCAAAATAAATCAAGAAAAGCGAATAAATAACTGTTTTTATGTCGCTTAGGCGCAAATACATGTAATTTTGATTTCATCTTTACTATTTGGTTACAATTTCAATACGAAATCAATGCATAGTATACTAAAAATAATCTCTTATTTCAATGCTACATTAAGAACAAAAAGTCTTCTAGTGCACTCGGCACGAGCACAGAAATTTCAATCGACTGCTGTTAAAATACCACATCGAAATCAGTACATGGAGACTACTATAAGATGCATGAAAGCGGTGCTAAGGAAAATGAAGCCCCTGACGAACTGAATTGTAATTGGTTCTAAGTTTCTCGATGAAAATCAGTACATTGTGCGACGTAATCAGCAGTCATCTCCCAGTCCAATGTCGTGCGTGTCGACAAACTTCCATAGCAGGTCCAGCACCTCCTGCTTGAGCTCCTTCGGCACCCGCTCTCTGGCCTGCGGCAGCACCGCCTCGACAATTTCCTCCACAGTGCAGTACTCGACCCCTTTGGCTCGGATGAGATCTCGGCACTGGCTTTTCACTTCTTCCATCCAGCCCGAGCTGTTCAGAGCCGCCCGGATGTGGCGCCGGATCCGGTCCTGCTCGCCGGAGGCCTGCAGCTTGGCTTCGATTTTACTGCGAACTTCGTCGCATTTCCGGTCGATGTTACGGTCAGATGAGGACATGATGACGGCAGCAAGTTGAGCACGCTGGCTTGAGTTCTCGTTCAACTAATGCAGCGATGAGAGTATTTTATGTAGCTAGCTGCTTTCAGATCATAAGATCGTAGCGGCCTGGTCCCCCGGGTTTGGGCCATAGAGTTGCTCCTAAAGTGTGGAGTAGTTAACACTCGACACAAGCTCGATAAGAGTCCTTTCACCCTGGGGCAATTAAATACGTAAAATTCACGGTTTCTTGTACTTCTTGTACAACAAGCCACTCGCCTGGATAAACGAAGTTACAAGGGGGTAATAACTCACAATGGCTTGTACACTTTGCATGTTCGAATTGGCAGATTTCATTTTATTTGTCAACTTGTCTGCAGTATAGTTGCAATTTGTGTTCGATATCAAACCTACAGTATATTGCTCGTAGTAAAATATTACAATTTAAAGACTTAGACGAACGTGGATCTACAGAGAACTTAACCTAAAACACAAAATAACAAATTTAGCATGCAAATTAAACTATCGCAAACATCGTTTCTTAGGCGTAAAATAGCGGGTAGATCAGATGGAGTAAACAGATGGCGGACAAAATGTCCGATTAGAAGATAATTAGTAATTTTAAGTAGTAATTTTCTGAGGCCTGACAGTCTCCTTTGCGAAATTAATTCTAGATTGCCACTATAGCAAAGGTCTTCTGATATAAGCCACAGCACCTGAACTGTCAATACATGCAAGTCTGGCCGACGTTCGACGTCGATGACAGATACACTGTATGACGCGTTATCAGTCGATGTATAATGCAAATCTAATGAAAAACTGGCAGAACAAAAAATTCATCGTTTCCCAAATTTATGGTTCCAAATTTTAGTAGAAGCTACAAATGAGACACTTTCAGGTCCTACATGTCCTCCTCAGTATTAACCCTTACATCTGTTACTATATCCAGGTAGCACTTCTTTGTCAGGGTCGAGCAGTACTCGGATACAACAATATCATCGAACCCATGCCGAGCTGAAGATTGAGCCTTCATTAGTCTGCAGTTTACATTGGCCATAATGTCCGTCAGATGATCGTGACGAAACCGGTCACAAATGACGTCGCAGAATGTCTGTACGAACAGTGAGCCATTATACCGATCCCGATGGGCTGTTTCGCCCTTAGTGCTTGAATGGCAGACCAGAAAATCTTTTTTATAAGGGCTGAATCTGGAATCTTCCGCGCGATTTGGTGAAAAGCGCGACTCGTCAGCTTTCAATCCACGACACGCTTGAATAATGAAAATCTTTGGCTTGTTGAGCAGACTGGTGCAGTGAACAGGGTACAGAGGCCGCATAATTGATTCTAAGCCTACGGATTCTCCATCACTTCCATAGACTTCCCCACTAGAGCCGTGAGCCATGATGACGCACACAAAGCAGCCGAGGTTGGAACGGCCAAATTCAACTGAAGCCGCGTGAACTTGTTCCGGCATCTCCTGACTAGTTGGATTTTCCGCCAACTGGACATCAAAAGCCATCTTTGAGAACAGTGTTGATAGCCTATCTACGTCCAAGCGAGATCCTTCCCGATCCTCAAGGAGTGACCTCCTGTCATACTTTTCAACGTTGATTATTAGACAAACACCCCGTCGCGGAGACGTCACTGGGTATCGGTCGTCATCTTCAGCGGTTCTGCAATAGCGATTTGTTATACTGGTGATGCAAATAAATCAAATATACTTTTAGTCAGTCAGGGACCAACCTCTGAGACGCAACGGCTCCGGGGTTATTCAATATGCTGCCTTCAGAGCTGCCACTTGGCCCGCCTGGACCGCCTCCGTTATTAGAATCGGCTCCTCTGGGATCATTTGTGCCATCTCCGTAGCCTGCATTTGGCCTGCGCTTGCAGTCGCCTCCGTCTGGACCGCTGCCTTTCTCATTGTCATCGTCATTGTCATTCTGACTTTTTACGGCCAAATGGTCAGAATCTAAAATGTTGTTATTTCGTTTGGATGAAATGATTGTCATCAGTTTCCCAATTAATATCTGTACGAGAAGTAGGGCCTAAACTATATAGTCAGCTAGTGACAGCTACTGATGAGTATGAGTTTAATAGTCTGCGATCGCAAGAGAAACTTTGAGTACAACCGCAAATTAGGATAAAAGTAGATCTTAACACACGCAGGTACACCCTGAGAGCTTTCAGCGGCCCGGACACTCTCGTCATCAGGTATGACGTGTTTTAGCGCTTTGCTACTCACACCCATCCCCTTAGTAAACTAAAGGTTTGCTATACTAAAATATTTAAATTGATCCAACAACTTAATCTGCACTCACTGCACACGATAAATGGATGCTTGAGCAGCTCAGCTGACGACTTTCGAGTTTTGTAATTCTTGTCTGTACAGAAGCGGTAAAAATCTATCATGTTGATGTCGCATGTCTCCGGTGAACTCGCCAGTGAAGGAGCGCCGAACGTTGAAATTTTGCTGCCAAGATGCACGAAGCTTTTTATGTTGTCATACGGCACTCTGCCATTTGCCATGTAGTACACGATGCAACCGAGGGCCCAGACGTCCGTTTTGGGGCAGATTCGACCGGAGCTGCCGCCTTCCTGGTCGTCTCCGCCGAATCTCTCCGGAGCCAGGAAATGGAGAGTCCCTTTCGGCATCGTGCTGCTCTCCAGGCAGTGCGTGTCGGATTCGCACAGCCTGCGAGACAGACCAAAGTCGATAAGCTTCACCAATTTATTTCCATCTATAAGGATGTTGTTGCCGTTGATGTCCCGGTGAACAACACCCATGCTGTGCATATACTGTAGAGCGCTGCAGATCTGTAAGCAGGGTTTCCACTTGAGAGTTTAAAATGAAATTCTTCTCTAACTTTCAAATCTAGGCAAGTCTCACCTGGGTTGTTAGCTTTCGGTTCACTTCGATTTGAACAGGTTCTCCATTAAGAAAATTATTCAGCGTTTTACCGTAGACGCGCTCCATCACAACAGTGATCTGCAGGCTATCGGCATTGTAGCATATTTCAACAAATTTTGCAATGTTTTCGTGTTTCAGTCCGCACAGATTCAGTTCAGCCTTGATATTGTCTGCGACTTTGTGATTTCTGACGTCCTTTCCGTCTGTGTCGTGGAAGGGCAAGTTAATGAACTTGGCGCAGTACTCGGTCGGGCTGTTCGGCAGAGTGGCCCGGCAAACAGTTCCGAATGCGCCCCGACCGATCTCTTCGCCGAATTTGATGCTCTTCATGACGGACTTGCTGCAAGGGTAAGCTCATTGTGTATTGTGTGTAAGCTCAATGCTCAGGGTATGAAAAGCAATTTGATCTTCCAGTTCGCTGGCTGAGGGTCTTCTGTCACCAACTAAACACCAAACAAACTGATTTCGGTTAAGTTAGAAATGACTAACAAATTTTAAAAAACCATCTGCAATGCAACTCACCATTCCACTTTCGGAACCGTGCTACTCTCCGTTGGTTTTGCTGCTTCTGTTTCCATTGCTACTTCACCAGCTGCCACCGGCGTCTCTTTTGCTTGCATTGCAGCAGCTGCATTAAGTGCATCCAGCTTGCTGTTCAGATCAAGCCTTGAGCCTTCTTGCTGCTTAATACCGCTGTTACCTGGAGCACGAACCGGCAGAGTCGGACGGTTGTTAAAAGACCTCATTGTAGGCAGAGTTGCAGAGTCTGCGCTAGCCAGAAGCCTGAAAAAGAGGGCATTTCATCATCCGTGAAAACAGCATCGTGGCTCGTAATGGCTTGTAACAGATCAAAGAGCAAATTTCTCACGGGTGAACTCGCAGTTTCTCCTTGAAGAATGATTTATCCGCGAACCTTGGGGCGTCATTTAGCGAGTCTAGGTGTTGTAGTAAAATAGAAAAATTGCAGCACACAAAAAGATAACAAATAGAGAGTTCTCACTGGCCCAGCAGTTCGGAGGTCTGCTTGCAGCAGTTCCTATCAGCATAGTACAGCGCGGTGCTCCCGTTGTTGTCTCGCATCTCCCAGTTGGCGCCAAGCCGAAGCAGCGCCCTGACGCTGTCCACGTGGTCGCGGCTGGCCGCCTGCATGAGGGCCGTCCAGTTGCGGTGGTCGCCGCAGTTCACGGCCGCCCCGGAGTTGGCGAGCGCCCACATGGCGCCCTCCCAGCCGGCTGCGGCGGCCGAGTGCAGACTGCTCCAGCCGTTGGCGTCAGGCGCCGTGGGGTCGCCAAGACCTGCCAGGAGCTTCAGCACCTCAAGGCCGGCTGACTTGCACTCGGAGACTCGCATCAGCGCAGTCTTGCCGGCACCGTCGGGCAAGTCGCAGTTGGCGCTGGTGGCCAGCAGCTTGAGCTCGGCGAGATTGCCAGCAAGGGCGAGCTGCTCCAGCTGTATGCGAATTCGCTCTTGCTGGAAGGTACGTATATTTAGACAATTATTGGGGATTAAGGACTTTAGACGCTTGCCACAGGCTCAAGCACTGAGCACACAAGATCATGTTTACGCTCGCATGTGCCTCGAATCGTCATTGTCACGCAAGTGTGTAATGACAATTAATGGCAACTCCCAAATTGACATTTTGACGTGTCCGCTTGGCACCACGATTTTTAAAAGTACAAACTATAGCTGTTCATTAGTCTAAGGATGCTAAATTAATCTGCAAGCAAGTTTTTGAACACTCACCTGGGGCGTCAGGCCGTTCTCAAGTAACTTCAGTTCACTAAAATGATCGGTGTACAAGTATTTATCAAACTGTTTTAACATTTAAAAATCGGATTCTTTATATTATATACTGCCTCACTCACGCCTCAATTATCTTGGCCAACTCGTGCCAGCCGCACTCCTCAGCCATGTCCAGCGCCGTCCGACCTTCCGAGTTATTTTTGCACAGAACTGCCTGCCAGTTGCTGGCCAGGTGTGTCTGCCTGAACAGGTGCATCAAGTGCTTCGCGCAGCGGGTCTTCCCGGATTGGGCGGCCTCCATAAATGGCGTGAGTCCCTTGTTGTTGGTCTGGAATTTGATTTCAGCCGGGAGCAGAGCCAGCAACATCAAGTTGCCATGCCGGGCGGCCAGATGGGCGAGGCTGTCCCCGTTCTCATCGGCACTGTGAAGCTCGCAAGCTGACCGGTCAATCAGCAGCTCGAAGCTCTTGGCGCAGTTCGCGCGCAGACCACCGGGAGTCCCGGCGCATTCAGCCAGGACCGCCCTGCAGTCTGACGGGGTCAGGTCCTCCTTGGCTACGAGATCCAACAGCAGACCGTAGTTTCCCTCCTTCAGCTTCTCTGCGATCTCGCTGGTCTGGGACTGAAGCAAATAGGGTTTTTTAAACACGTGGTTAATAATAGGGCATCTGTATCACAGGTATGCAGCAGTTTTCTGAGATCCGGACTGATACAAAATCCCCTGGGTTAACACCTATAAACAGGTGCCATTCCCACCCATGGGTAGTCAAACTCGAAGCTATGGAATGTGTGCGATGCCTAACGACGAGAGTGAGGACCTACGTACTCTAGATGCATGAATCTCTCTCATGACATGTGCCTGCATTTGCATCCGATTGAGTGATCATGTAATCCCTCTAGCTCTGAATGCTATACCAACCAATGCGAGTGCTCTAACCAGCGGGAGATTCGGTCTGAGTCTCAACCAATTGGGAGCAGTAGTGTGCTAAGGAAATATATTCAATGCGAAAGACTTTGGGGAAAATACTAGAAATAAACCCTTGTAAAATTCAAGCAAGAAACTTGGCTATCCCTTCACCCCCTCGCCTCATAGCAATCTCTGCTGGCTCTTTGAGATCAGCCGAACTATAAATTGACTCAGCGAATCTTGAAAAATAGGTGGACTTAAAATTTTATTCAAATCCTCAGAGCGCGATCCCAAAACATTCGGAAGATTCTTACTCGAAATTCTCCACTTTATAACACCATTTTCTGCAAGTGTAACATCTCCGTGATCGAATCATCACGAAAAGTCAGTCGATCGGCTCATCAATATATAGACAAGAGCCACAGAAATGAGACCCAAAAATATGATATGCCTCCATCCATGCGAGTGATTGATCCACTCCATACTAAAACCAGTGCAATATCCATTTAATATCCATTTAATTATCAACTTACCAACGGATCCGGCATACTTCTTACGACGTAGAAAAAAAATATCGCAGAATGAATTCTGCCAATTTTCAGTTTAGTTTGCAATAGAAATGAAAACTATAGAATGAGGGAAGAACTGCAGCTTTTAGTATCAAAATATCTGCCTGCTATGTACATTGGGTTTTAGTACCTTGTAGCTTATTACGCTCGTACCTTGTACTTCATAGCAAGACTTGTCTGTCCAATGCACTTGGCCAGTGTACACTCAGTACAGCTAATTGCTGTACACTCAGTTTTGAAGCTAATTGGTGGGTGGAGTAAATGAGAGTGCAGAGAGCTGGCTGGAAACAAAAAAGCCAATTGAGCCTGGTCAGGAGCAATTTTATCGTTAGTGGGAGACTTGCTTTTCAATTAAACACGATTCTGCATCCCTGCATCAAACCCTAAAACCGTGCTTAAACGGCTTGTGATCGCGTATTGGCTGGGGTCATTTAATGCACGATCCAGAAATATAGTTTAGTAGTAGTGCTAGACTTAAAGGCCAATATTACTCTTAGTGCAGAGAAAACTTTCAGACTCGCTGGTCTTCTGAACAGCAAAAAAGCGGGTAGCCATGCATTTGGCGCAGCTTGAGTTAAAATCTTGTCCACTTTAATTAAAAAAACATCGAATCTTGAGAGTTTTTCCAATCAAATCGGCCTTCCAATTTTTAACTATCAGAAATTTGGAAAGGGTGTGAAAGGTGAAGGTTCAGTAACTGATCGAGGATCTGAGAGTTAGCGGCTGTGGCCCAGCAACTGGGGATCTGGGAGGCTGGCCCAGCAACTGGGGATCTGGAAGGCCGGCCCAGCAGTTGGGGATCTGGGAGGCTGGCCCAGCAACTGACCTTCTGGAAGGCTGGCCCAGCAACTGACCTTCTGGAAGGCTGGCCCAGCAACTGAGGATCTGGGGGGTTGGCCCAGCAACTGACACTCTGGGAGGCTGGCCCAGCAACTGAGAATCTGGGAGGCTGGCCCAGCAACAGGGGATCTGGGAGGCTGGCCCAGCAACTGGGAATCTGGGAGGTTGCATGGCCCAACAAGTGAGGATCTGAGAGGCTGGCCCAGCAACTGGGGATCTGGGAGGCTGGCCCAGCAACTGACATCCTGGGAGGCTGGCCCAACAACTGACACTCTGGGAGGCTGGCCCAGCAACTGAAGATCTGGGAGGCTGGCCCAGCAACTGACACTCTGGGAGGCTGGCCCAGCAACTGACACTCTGGGAGGTTGGCCCAGCAACTGGGAATCTGAGAGGCTGGCCCAGCAACTGACCTTCTGGAAGGCTGGCCCAGCAACTGAGGATCTGGGAGGTTGGCCCAGCAACTGAGGATCTGGGAGGCTGGCCCAGCAACTGAGAATCTGGGAGGCTGGCCCAGCAACTGAGAATCTGGGAGGCTGGCCCAGCAACTGAGGATCTGGGAGGCTGTTCCAGCAACTGGGGATTTGGGAGGCTGGCTCAGCAACCTAGGATCTGGGAGGCTGGCTCAGCAACTGAGGATTTTGGAGGTTTAACCAGCAACTGAGGATGAGTGCTGTACTTCACTTTAGGCGTTAACATTTCGCATTTTAAAATCCAATGCACATGCTGTTTTATTCCGGTGATTTAGAGGCACATTTGGTCAATTCAGAACGATCCAGTAACCCTCTATAGCCCTTAAAAAGTGTGCAATGCATACTTGTATAACCACAGCACTGAAAGGGAAAGCATAGCGAGTGGCTTTGATTGGAAAATATTGTTTTATTTCCGAGAAATGTTTTTCTAGTCCTGTCAGTCAAAGAACTCGTGCAAAAAGCAGGTGTAGCAGTTGCTTCTAGTTAATAAACTCCAGCTCTCCAGGTGTCGCGCCGACTGCCCGTGCAGCAGGGATGGACCAGCTGGCAGCAGTTCAGCAGCGAAGCGCCGCAGGGAGCGCAGGCGATGGCAGCACATCTGACCATCGTGTGCATCTTCTGACCCACATGGTCTTTCGGCTGCGCCGCGTCGAGTCCGCCTGATTGCAAACCTGCCCCTTCTGTGCAGCTCCGGTGCCCAATGATTGAGCTTGGCTGCTGCATCACCACTGGCTGGGTTGCCATGCGAACGGCCTGTGCCTGATGAATCTTTACAATCAATTTAGCTGCTATAGTTGCAAAATCTATTTAGAGCATTGATTTAGAGACGTGTTACTTCGGCTTGTCAAGAGTGCAAGGCGAGCATTAGATCGCTCATCTGCGAAATGTCTGTGGGCAGCAGTTCCTCAAAACTGGGGATTTCCAAATCTCAAAAATGCAATTGCTTGCTGATGTTTGCAAATACGCACTCCCTTCAGTCAGTGCTTGAGAGTCTGCCTCTCCGCTCTCCCTCAGTGCCTGAAAATCTGCCTCTCCGCTCTCCCTCAGTGCCTGAAAATCTGCCTCTTCGCTCTCCCTTAGTGCCTGAGAACCTGCCTCTCCGCTCTCCCTCAGTGCTTGAGAACCTGCCTCTCCGCTCTCCCTCAGTGCTTGAGAATCTGCCTCTCCGCTCTCCCTCATTGCTTGAGAATCTGCTCTGCTCTCCCTCAGTGCTTGAGAATCTGCCTCTCCGCTCTCCATCAGTGCTTGAGAATCTGCCTCTCCCTCAGTGCCTGAGAATCTGCCTCTGCTCTCCCTCAGTGCTTGAGAATCTGCCTCTCCGCTCTCCCTCAGTGCTTGAGAATCTGCCTCTGCTCTCCCTCAGTGCTTGAGAATCTGCCTCTGCTCTCCCTCAGTGCTTGAGAATCTGCCTCTGCTCTCCCTCAGTGCTTGAGAATCTGCCTCTCCCTCAGTGCCTGAGAATCTGCCTCTCCGCTCTCCCTTAGTGCCTGAGAATCTGCCTCTCCGCTCTCCCTCAGTGCTTGAGAATCTGCCTCTTCGCTCTCCCTCAGTGCCTGAGAATCTGCCTCTTCGCTCTCCCTCAGTGCCTGAGAATCTGCTTCTCCGCTCTCCCTCAGTGCCTGAGAATCTGCCTCTCCGCTCTCCCTCAGTGCTTGAGAATCTGCCTCTCCATCAGTGCTTGAGAATCTGCTTCTCCCTCAGTGCCTGAGAATCTGCCTTTCCGCTCTCCCTCAGTGCCTGAGAATCTGCCTCTTCGCTCTCCCTCAGTGCCTGAGAATCTGCCTCTTCGCTCTCCCTCAGTGCCTGAGAATCTGCTTCTCCGCTCTCCCTCAGTGCCTGAGAATCTGCCTCTCCGCTCTCCCTCAGTGCTTGAGAATCTGCCTCTCCATCAGTGCTTGAGAATCTGCTTCTCCCTCAGTGCCTGAGAATCTGCCTTTCCGCTCTCCCTCAGTGCCTGAGAATCTGCCTCTTCGCTCTCCCTCAGTGCCTGAGAATCTGCCTCTTCGCTCTCCCTCAGTGCCTGAGAATCTGCTTCTCCGCTCTCCCTCAGTGCCTGAGAATCTGCCTCTCCGCTCTCCCTCAGTGCTTGAGAATCTGCCTCTCCATCAGTGCTTGAGAATCTGCTTCTCCCTCAGTGCCTGAGAATCTGCCTTTCCGCTCTCCCTCAGTGCCTGAGAATCTGCCTCTCCGCTCTCCCTTAGTGCCTGAGAATCTGCCTCTCCGCTCTCCCTCAGTGCCTGAGAATCTGCCTTTCCGCTCTCCCTCAGTGCCTGAGAATCTGCCTCTTCGCTCTCCCTCAGTGCCTGAGAATCTGCCTTTCCGCTCTCCCTCAGTGCCTGAGAATCTGCCTTTCCGCTCTCCCTCAGTGCTTGAGAATCTGCCTTTCCGCTCTCCCTCAGTGCTTGAGAATCTGCCTTTCCGCTCTCCCTAAGTGCTTGAGAATCTGCCTCTCCACCTTCCCTCCGAAATTAATGAAATTTCAGAAATTAATGAAATCCACAAGCGCACGACAGCCGCAATGTAAATTTCAAGATGCCGACAGAAATCTGCAAGAGAAAGAAGACAATAGCAGACTTGCAGAGTGTATTTGGGATTCCAACTCGGTGTTTATACAAGTGCACAGTGGGTCAAGCGAGCTGGCAGAACAAAGACCTACTGATAATTATTTGTTTAAAAAACGCGGGCAGATCAGTAATCCTTAATCAATAAGCTTGTAAGCGAAAGAGGGAACAATCTATCAGAGAGAATCGAAATTGCGTACAGAACAAGACACACAAGCGACACCAAGTTTTCAATCCAATACGGAGACCTACAAAATGATGCACCGGACACCAAAGATTAATAAAACCAAAATCAACAGAGAACTATAATATTCAATTTAGTTAATTTTATAATAATTTCAATATTGGCAACTGGGAAACGCAAACAAACAAATGTGTGGGGTACAGGCTGACAAATACAAACAAATTGTATTTGTAAAGTAGATTGCATCAATTTATAGTGAGTCAACGTGCACTTACTCAGATTCTGAGTTAAATTATAAAGTACTTTTCCCCAGTCCAAGTAGGGAAACTATTTAGGCTTTGGATAGGCCCCAGTCTGTTTGAAAATTTATAAAATGAGTTAGCAAAAGAAAAATCATTCCAGCCGAAGAAAGATACGATTAAACTACTTGCAAAACTGTAATAAATTGTTTTGTCGATTTTGTACTACTTAAAACAGGTACTAAGAGTAGTAGCGAACGAGCAGAGTTATCTAGAAGCCACACGAGAAGCTAATCAGACGGCGCCTTCTCAACAGCGAACGGCTGGTCAACAGGCAGCGAGCCGCAGTCGGCGATGACCACATCCTGGGATGGCCGGTCATTCTGGTTAGTTGGGGTGGTCTCGATCGTCCTGACCACGCTCATGCCCTCCAGCACTTTGCCGAATACAACGTGCCGCCCGTCCAGCCACTGGGTCTTGGCCACGGTGATGAAGAACTGGCTGCCGTTTGTGTCCGGGCCAGCGTTGGCCATGGAGCACCAGCCGGCGCCGTAATGCTTCAGCTTGAAGTTCTCGTCCTTGAACTTCTCGCCATAGATGGACTTGCCTCCGGTGCCGTCGCCTTTAGTGAAATCGCCGCCCTGAATCATGAAGCCCTTGATGACGCGGTGAAACTTGGACCCCTTGTAGCCCATGCTGCCGCCAGACTCCTGGGGCACGCCCTCCGCCAGCGACTTGAAATTCTTAACAGTTTTTGGCACGCTGCCGCCAAACAGGCCGATGACGATGCGGCCAGCTGGCTTCCCACCGATGGTGATGTCGAAGAACACCTGGGAGCGAAGGTTTATTTAGATCAGGGTCCGGCAAACTTTTCTCAAAAGCCAGATAAAGAACCTAGCTAATGGCTGTGGGCCAGATGAGAGAGGAAAGGAGAGGGAAGGAACAGGAGGTAAGAGAGTTGAGATTTGAGAAGAGACCTCAAACAGGCCAGACTGCTATTGTAAAGTTTCAAAGGACCCAAAAGCTGGATAGAGGCTTTTCAACTCCTGATTTCAATACAAAATTAGCAAGCCACACACAGCAAGGCATTTGAAAATTTAATGAGAGCTAAAGCAGGATTAGATGGCAAAGCTTTCTGCCTATTATTCCATTGACTCCTGGCCTATACACAAGCTGTATAGCACTAAAGCAGCCTTAAATTTCAAATTGTCATGCATATAGGCTTACACTTTCTATAGGGGTTGAACCTTATATGTGAATTGCATGGCATTCCCAAGCCAATTATGGGTGCTAGATATAGGCTATTTACCTGGATGATTTTATTCTTGATCATAAAATAACTACACAGAAAATCTAGCTAAAATATCTATAAACTTTTACTTAAAGTACTATAATAGTTAATGTTCCACTGCAACTATGACTATAGCTATAAATACGAGTATAGCCTTGTCCAAGTCTAATGGTAGAATGGCCCCATTATAAGCCTAGTCAAAAACTAAAATACTATTAGCTATATATTAAAAATATTAGACTTGGACATAAACTATTACTTTTATATTATATAATAAATGTTTTATGTTCCTTATATAACTTAAAAGTAAGTTAAGATTGTTAAATAGATGTAAGTACACTGAAATATATTCCCACGCACACGTGACACCTTCCTGAGTGTGGGACTGCCCCGCTCCCCCTACTTTAAAAATACTAGATCCGCCACTGTTATAACTTATATTATAAGAGGTTGAATCCCAAAACCAATAGATTTTGAACCTAATAAACTTCAATCCCTAAAACAATTTAAATATAAATCTAGAAGTAAAGATAAATTTCCATCATTCTTGGGATTCAAAATAGCTTTCTTTCAGAACTAGGCCTAAACAATGTAAAAAGTATATGCAATAGGTTTATGTAATAATAGAGTTCTTATATAATAAAAATTAATAATACCAAATTAAATAACAAAGTAAAAGTCTATTGGCATTAGTATGCATAGGCAAACTTTGGCCTTTAGCTGCTTCTTTATCTCTTAGGTCCTTGGAAACTTTTTTCTCTTCTGTTTTTAGAAGACAATAACATATTTTGCAAAATATAGTTTTGCATGAATAAATTATTTTTATAGAAAATAATCATTTTTTAAGTAACCTTTTAAAGCTTAGTAAGAAACAATAGATTTTAGGGAGAAACTAGGCCTATAACATGTTATTAGGGGCCTATTTATTGAGTGCCTACTTTTATTTAAACAATATTCTTTTATCTAAATACATTTATATTATTAAGCAACTAAACAGGTAAATAACTAATAACCATGCTATCATCAATCATTGACTTAACTTTGTGAACCCAGTGGTCCTTGTATATACTATTATGACATAAAATTAAAGTACTTTTTTGTTTATATATTGTTACCTTGTCAGTTACTTTGGGTCCTTTGGCCGATGCACCAGTATGAAAACTACTAAAAAGAAGCATCATAATGACGCAAAGACCAAGTGCAGTCGCAATAGTTCGCATTTTGCAGAGTTGAATACGAATAACTTGAAAAATTTTAGAAGCAGACATAAACTACTTAATGAATATTCTTTCGCTCAGAAGTATTAAACTGTAGCAGGCCCAAGCATTACAAATCCATAAAATAATTTCGAATGTAGCAACTGCCTAGTCAGTCACTAGACACACAGGATTTCAATTTGAAACGGATTTGAATTCGTAGATTTTTCAGTAGTATCGTGTAACTACAACCTAATTGTTTTCCTATTTCATATTATGATTAGCTGTTCAATACTTATCATTTAATTTTTGTATCTTTATTTTTCCTTTTATCTCGTATACTGGAATGCAATATATACATTAGTCATTCTAATACGATACGTTCATCCTTTGTTTTACTAGGAATTTCCCAGTAAGTTTTGGGAATGCACGTTGCGTCGAGTTTTCCGTGATCTCAATTATGGTAGCACAGTTGCATAGGTGCACACAATTCGGTACCAAGACAGTTAGGTACCAGAGCAATCGGAAGCTTTTTAAAGTAGAAACAGATGCAGGGAAGTGTTTTTTAAGTTAAATATTTATTGGCTATCTATTGGACAAAATACTGAAATTGATATCTATATACTATAAAAATTTGATACTGAAGGTTTTCTCTTTGTTTCTATTCCAAGAAAGAGCACGCATCTTGAAGAACATACATCGAATCCATGTACATGTACGTGCTTCAAGTAATTATAATTATAAAAGGGAACTTAACTTAACATGTATATTTCTTGAGAGGGGAGACTAAAATACGGATCGGATCATCGGGGTCAGATTCAGGATCCGAGATCCGTCGGATCAGCAATTAATTGATTATACTAAGTAAGTAATGATCATAGGCGTCAGAACGGGGGGCAGAGGGGCCATGTCCCATTTTTAACGTGGGGGATCGACCATCATATGGTTACCCATGCATGCCCCCCCCCCACTTTTCAAAACTTTGACGCCTATATATGGCCTTTGGCCGATCCCAAGGTTGGGGATAATAGGCAACGCCATTTAAATGCCTTTCTTCCTACGCTCGTACATGTAGATGGGTTCGATGCGGCAGGGGATGGGAGAGTGCAGGCCCCAAAGCTCTCTCGGGGTGCACGATCCTACGGGCCGGGGCCGTATTTAGAAGTATTGTTACTACTGTAATTATACTCGTACCAGGGACTACTCAAACACCGGGACGGGAAACTAAAATTTTTTACGAGGCTGGCTGGCAATTATTTTCATTAGAGAGATGCTGTGTTACTTTGTTGTCTATGGTTATTTTCTACTGCTGATGATAGACCAGCCTCGTAAAAAAATTCTAGTTTCCCGTCCCGGTGATTGAGTAGTCCCTGACTCGTACTTGCTTGAATTCGGCTCATACTGCATGTGATCTTTCACTCTGATCCTCAGCTTCGATTCCATGCCCTGCGACAGGCGCACTCACACTACTCACACTTCATACGCCACGACTTCGGGTAAACAAGTAAACAGACAAGCAACAAAGAGTTCAATGGCTAATTCCCTAAATTGCTGGCCCTAAACTTGGCCGGATAAAAATTGTTCGGTTGATTATTAAAGCTGAATAGAGAAGACAGAATATTTGGAGATTGTGAGAATTCGGGCGAGGGGAGGAGACCAGGCTAATGCGACCCAAGGGCAGCGCAACAGAGGAAAAATACGTACCTTAACAGACGCAGCCGACGGTCATCGGATAGTAACAGCGGCTATACAGGCACAGGAAATCCGGAACTTTCGGATTGGGGTGGGTGTTAGGGGAAGTCGCAAACGATTGGGAAGGAAAGGACAGTTAACGGGTGCTTATTGGGGAGATCCTGAGGATCTTGGAGCAATCAAAGTATTTGGGGGCGAGAATGGGCCCAGAAAAGCGGGGTCCCACAAAATCGAAATTTCATGACGTCGAATTAAAAACACCTTCCTTCACAAAGTCGCAAGTTCACGAGGTCGAAATTTCGACCTTGTGAAAGTGGCTGCAATGAGTTTTCGATGTTGTGAAATTTCGAACTAATAAAGTCTGTTGCTAAGATTTTCGACATTATGAAATTTCGACCTTGTGAAAGCACCATCCACATGGAAGAG